>SZYD01002028.1:0-42947 GCA_009363875.1 Mikania micrantha | reverse complement strand
GCACACAACGAGCACTAACACGAATGTTTCACAAAACACAACCAACACAAGTTCACCAACGTGTCGTTGACACACACGGTCAAACACGGTCAATGTAGACCGACACGGACACACATGATCGACCGAGAGTTATCGATCACGTACACGATCACTTACACGAACTCACGTATAGTTACGATAATATAGGTAGCCGGTGACTGACTACCTGACTACACAGGAGCTTACGCTTACGTTGTTTACTTCGCTAAGGTGAGTTCACGGCCCCTTTTTACATTTTCTACCTTGGGGGGAGAAAACATTGCATACAAACTACTTTGGAACAACTTACAACGCTTTGTTATTTTTGTACATGCTAATATCATATATGCATATGTGTGGTATTCATCCACAAACTGATAAGTCCTCATTAAACACACCTCGACCGTTAATAGCGCGTTGCGCTCAGCGTGGTAATTCTGAATAGTACTATTTGGGCCTGACAAGCCCCACTGTTGCGAGCCGTATGGCCACCCGACTGGAGGTCGGAACAGTGCATAATTGACCAAACAACATTTGCCATATCTTGGATGGATATGGCGGGAGGCAGCATGTTAGCTTCGGTTGCGAACCCGCATATGATATAAACACATATTGACTAGCTATCAATTGATATTGCATTGTATTGAAAAATAGACCTGCAAAACTTTACTTTAAACATTTCGATGTTTACTGCTGATTACAAACCTGTGCTCTCACCAACCATTGTGTTGACCTTTTACTCGCATGTTTTCTCAGGTAACTAAGGCACGCGCACCAGGAATAGGATGCTAGGCCGGAGTCGCATGCATCTATTTAGTGTCTTAGTTTATCAAACATTCATTACCATTTGGTCGTTATGTAATGTTAATCAGCTTAAATCGCTTCCGCAACTATTGTCACGTATCGCTTTGAAAACCATTTTGATTTAACGCTTCCGCAACTATGAATGATTAACTGTCTTGTTAATTTATACTCACTTCACTTCCGCAACTCTGATATTACTAAACTGTTTTATCCAAATTATTGGATGTACGTACGAATTCAGACATATAGGTCTCGCATGTTGTGTGACCGGAGACTGCGATCCTGACAATCTGCCGCCGCTCGCGCCCCGGAAGGGACGGGATTTCTCGGGGTGCGACAGATTGGTATCAGAGCCTCCGTTATTGCGAATTAGGTTTGCATTTAGTGAACTTAGTCTATAACCACTAGTCTCCACACAACACTTAGTGCTTAGTATATGATGCTTGCACACATGCCACATCTTTTATGCATTACGTTCATCACAGCACGTGACTACCCGTGATGGGGATAGTCGATAGCTCTACATGTACTTTACAGTACCTACTGCACACACTACATTAGTCATTAGACAAACACTAACACTTATTCTCGCTATGAAGATCATGGCTGGAAGACGTGGAGGACGCAGGAATGCAGGCGGACGTGGGAACATCAACCTGACTCAAGCTGAGTTGAACGCCCTCATCAACGAACGAGTTGAGGAGGTACTTGCTGCACGGGAAGCTGCCCGTAACCAAGATCTACTGAACCAAGGTGATGAACCTGTTCATATTCACCTTGCACTACAAACACTTGTTTCCAATTCAACACGTTCATCCTATACCTAACTCAACCTTGTTCCTTGCGTATCTCAGGAGCAAACCCTACCCCCCTCTCTGCACGTTCAAGATGTTCCTGGATTGCAAACCCCCATTCATTCAGCGGCACTGAGGGAGCCGTTGGGCTATTACGCTGGATTGAGAAGGCGGAATCAGCCTTCGCCATGAGCAACTGCAGGAACGAGGACAGGGTCAAGTTCGCTGCAGGGACGTTCGAGGGAGCTGCCCTCACTTGGTGGAATGCCAATGTCCAGAATCAAGGGCTCGATGCAGCCAACGCCCTACCTTGGGATGACTTTAAGAGGATGTTGAACCGCGAATACTGTCCTCGCGGCGAAGTGCAGAAACTGGAAACAGAATTCTGGAACCATAAGATGGTTGGTTCCGAGGTCGAGGCTTACACGCTCGATCTTATGAGTTAGCAAATCTGTGCCCGGAAATGGCAACCCCACCCTTCAAACATATAGAGAAGTACATTGATGGACTGCCACCTCAAATTCAGGGCATGGTGCTCTCTGCTGACCCCATCACCATGCAACAAGCTGTGCGACTGACTCACAAGCTCACTGATTCGGCAGTTGCCCAAGGACTCTTGCCAACCCGTGGTGCTGTGACCACAACCAACGACAAGGGCAAACGAAAATGGGATGACACCCAGAACAAACCAACCACTCTCCAACCACCACCACAGCAACGTAAGTTTGGATCAACCCAAGCTTATGCCCCACCCATTCCAACCACCCAGAATCAAGGAGGTTATGCTGGAAAACACCCCAAATGCCACAAGTGCAACTTCCATCATGCACCGGGACAATGTGGCCGCTTCCAATGTCAGCGCTGCGGAAAAGGGGGACATGCAGCCAAAGACTGCAGGGGTGAACTAATGACAAAAACCCCGCAGCAGCCACAACAACAGCAACAACTTGAAGCACCGAAGGGTTGCTTCGAATGTGGGAAACCAGGGCACTTCAAAAGGATTGCCCGCACCTGAAAAAAACAACAACCAACCGAACAACAACGGGAACAATGGAGCGAGAGGACGAGCCTTCGTGATTGGGCCAAGGAGGCCAGGAGGGATCCCAACCTTGCAACCGGTACGTATCTCTTAAACGATAATTATGCTACTGTATTGTTTGATACTGGAGCTGAGAAAAGCTTTATATCTAAGGACTTTAGTGAGATACTTGCCATAACCCCAACACCCTTAGAGGTTGAATATACAGTAGAGCTAGCTGATGGTAAATTGATTGTAACTAAGCACATTCTGAGAGAATGCACTTTAGAGCTAGCAGGCCATAAATTTAAGATTGACCTCATGCCGGTTACACTAGGCAGTTTTGATGTCGTAGTGGGCATGGATTGGTTGTCTAAAAACCAGGCTGAAATCATTTGCCATGACAAGGTTGTACGCATACCTCTCCCTAGCGGAGAAACTCTAGACATCAAGGGCGAAAGGAGTGACACTCCTCTGAACATTATCTCGTGCATGAAAGCTCACAAATGCTTACGAAAAGGATACACTGCCATATTGGCGCTTATCACCGACAAGACTGAAGAGGAGAAAAGGATAGAAGACATCCCAGTCGTATGCGAATATCCCGACGTTTTCCCGGAGGATCTACCAGGACTTCCACCACCTCGACAAGTGGAGTTCCGCATAGACCTTGTGCCGGGAGCAGCACCTATCGCACGAGCACCATATCGACTTGCACCTTCGGAGATGCAGGAACTGTCCAATCACTGCAAGAGCTGTTGGACAAGGGTTTCATTAGACCAAGCTTCTCACCTTGGGGAGCTCCGGTCTTATTCGTGAAGAAAAAGGATGGCACGTTTCGTATGTGCATCGACTACCGGGAGTTAAACAGTAACAATCAAGAACCGATACCCCTTACCTCGGATCGACGATCTGTTCGATCAACTACAAGGATCGAGTTACTACTCCAAGATCGATCTGCGATCTGGGTATCATCAGCTAAGGATTCAGGAAGAGGATATCCCTAAGACTGCTTTTCGCACTCGGTATGGTCATTACGAGTTTCTGGTCATGCCGTTTGGGCTGACAAACGCACCTGCAGTATTCATGGACCTCATGAATAGAGTGTGCAAACCATACCTCGACAAGTTCGTCATTGTCTTCATAGATGATATTCTCATTTATTCCAAAACCCAGGAGGAACACAAAGAGCATCTTCAATTGACTCTTGAACTGTTACGAAAAGAGAAGCTGTACGCTAAACTCTCAAAATGCGACTTCTGGATCCGAGAAGTCCAATTTTTGGGACATGTTGTTAATGAACAAGGGATTTATGTGGATAAGTCTAAGATAGAGGCAATCAAGAACTGGGAAGCACCAAAGACCCCAACTGAGGTGCGACAATTCCTAGGCTTGGCAGGCTATTATCGGCGATTTATCGAAGGATTTTCAAAGATAGCCCAACCACTCACAGCCTTAACCCACAAGGACAAGAAATACCTCTGGACTGAAAGACAAGAAGCTGCATTCCAACTTCTCAAGCAGAAGCTCTGTAGTGCACCCATCTTATCCCTTCCCGATGGGACGGAAGACTTTGTAGTATATTGCGATGCCTCGATACAAGGGCTCGGATGCGTGCTGATGCAGCGAGAGAAGGTGATCGCATATGCTTCTCGACAACTGAAAGCACACGAGAAGAACTACAACCACCCACGACTTAGAACTTGGAGCCGTGGTATTTGCACTTAAGATCTGGAGACACTACCTGTATGGTACCAAGTGTACGATATACACTGATCACAAGAGTCTCCAACACATATTCGAGCAGAAGGAACTGAACATGCGACAGCGTCGCTGGCTTGAGCTCTTAAACGACTATGAGTGCGCCATCAAGTATCACCCAGGGAAGGCCAATGTAGTGGCCGATGCCCTAAGTCGGAAGAATACACACCGAAACCCAAGAGGGTAAGAGCTTTACAACTCACCATTCTTCCCAACCTCCCTGAACAGATACGTAATGCCCAAGTGGAGGCACTTAGACCTGAAAACTTAGCGGCTGAATCACTGAGGGGAATGGAGCAACAACTTACGGAAAAAGCCGATGGCTTACAGTATTTCATGGAACGCATCTGGGTTCCGCATCATGGGAGCCTACGAGACCTTGTGATGGACGAGGCTCACAAATCCCGATATTCCATTCACCCTGGATCTGATAAAATGTATCATGATCTGAAGATACTTTACTGGTGGCCACATATGAAAGCCGACATTGCCACCTACGTGGCAAATGCTTGACGTGTGCGAAAGTCAAGATCGAGTACCAGAAACCATCTGGATTACTCACACAACCTGAAATCCCCATGTGGAAGTGGGAACAAATATCCATGGATTTTATCACCAAATTACCCCGTACTCCTAGTGGGTGTGACACAATATGGGTGATTGTGGATCGACTAACTAAGTCAGCACATTTCCTCGCGATCAAGGAGAACAACAAGATGGAAAAACTAGCCAGAATCTATGTCAAAGAAGTGGTCTCACGACATGGAGTGCCAATCTCCATCATTTCAGATCGAGACGCCAGATTCACTTCTAACTTCTGGAAATCATTGCAAAAGTCACTTGGCACGCGGTTGGATATGAGTACAGCATACCACCCACAAACCGATGGCCAGAGTGAACGAACGATACAAACTCTCGAAGATATGCTACGAGCATGCGTAGTAGACTTTGGTAACAGTTGGGAAACTCACCTACCATTGGTGGAGTTTTTCCTACAACAACAGTTATCACACAAGCATCAAAGCAGCACCTTTTGAGGCACTCTATGGCAGGAAATGCCGATCACCTATCTGTTGGGCGGAAGTGGGCGACAGTCAGCTCACTGGCCCGGAACTTGTGCATGAAACAACCGAGAAAATCGTGCAAATCAGAAACCGCATGGCAGCAGCTCGTGATCGTCAAAAGAGCTATGCCGACAAACGCCGAAAACCTCTGGAATTTCAAGTAGGAGATAAAGTCCTTCTGAAAGTCTCACCATGGAAAGGCGTCATTCGTTTTGGAAAACGAGGCAAATTGAACCCACGGTATATTGGACCCTTCGAGATCCTGAAAAGGATTGGTCCAGTGGCATACCAACTCAACTTACCAACCGAACTCGATGGAGTTCACAACGTATTTCATGTCTCGAACCTGAAAAAGTGCTTATCAGATGAAACACTTATAGTTCCACTGGATGAGATCCAGGTGGATGAACAGCTACGGTTCGTGGAAGAGCCGGTAGAAATCATGGACCGTGAGGTCAAACAACTCAAACAGAGCAAGATACCCATTGTCAAGGTTCGATGGAACTCGAAACGCGGACCTGAATTCACGTGGGAACGTGAAGATCAGATGATGCGCAAATATCCCCATCTCTTCAAACAGACAACGTCGAACGTCGGCAACAACGAATAAATTTCGGGACGAAATTCCTTTCAACAAGGGGATGATGTGACAACCAGAAAAATTTTTGTTTCTCAAACACTATTACTTCTCAAACACTACCAACAACAATCAAATTTCGGGACGAAATTTCTTTCAACAAGGGGATGATGTGACACTCGGCAATTTCAGGTAAATTGCAGCTCTTATATTCTTTACATTTCACATTCATACTTGTTGCATTTCATTTAATTATGTTTAATTAGATGAACTGAACACAAAATACTGCGAAACGATAGTCCGTGGAGCTATCGAATCGTACATTGCACATTGGTTTTGGAAACCAAGTGTGGCAAACACAACACTAACGCAAAACAATAATTCGGGGAATTATTGAATTGTGCATCACACGTTGATTAGGATTAATCAAGCGTGCAAACACTTCGTTAGACACGAACACAAACAATCATCGATAATTCGAGGAATTATCGAAACACACACGAGTCTCACGAACGTTGGTGAATGTCAAACGCATTGTGTAGCACAACACTCGAAACTTCACGAAACAGTCACACAGTGAACTGGGAAGCTCAAACGAGTCCAAACGACACTCGAACGATGTTCTACAGTCGAGAAACGGGCGAGAACGGGCCTAGAACAACAAAACAGGCTTAGTGGGCCTTACATATGGGCCAGGCGGTACGCCTGACCCGAAACACCCATCTCAGGCGATGCGCGCGGGACAAGGGACTCAGCCGGACACAAATCCATCCGCGCGTAACGCCTAACACCTTTAGCCCACGTCAGGCGTTACGCCTGACATGCACAGATCGCAAAATTAGATTTACACTCAACCTATCTCACTTTAATCATTCTAATCCTATTCTCTCGGCCATAGTACCTCAACCTCGAGCACACAACTCCATTTCTCCATCATTTCACCAGAAAAACTCCATTGATGAAGCTTTGAAGCTCCTAGGAAGCCATTGGAACAAGAAGGAAGCTTGGAAAGCTTGTTGTCTTCATCATCATCACTTGGAACTCCTAAGAGATCATTCTCAGCCACTCTTGGAGCTGCCCAATCCTTGATTCAACTTCATTCCAGCGATCTAGAGCATCTAAGGTAGTTTTACTTGCTTCTTGATAGTTAGATCGAACATGCAATGGGTAAAAACCCACATGCATGAAGATCCACTCACATACAAGCACCCACCCATCACAATGCACGAATTTCTTGTGGTTTGAATCTGGGTTTGATGATATAAATGTATTTCTTGATGATCTATGATGTTTAGATTGAGTTTTATGATATTCTAAAGTGATGAGTATGAACCTATATGCTTGAAATGATGATTTATGACATTATAATGCCATGCATGTATGATCCATGATGGTTAGAGTGATTTTGAGTATATAGATATGTTTCTTGATAACATTGGATGATGATTTCATGAATAGATGATGTTAAAATGGTTTATTTATGATTATTTCTATTTTTAGTAACTTTTGAGTTACAAGATGATGATTTAGTGAGAGTGATGAACATGCATGTATGAGGAATTGCTATTAGGATGTTAAGATGATGATTTGAACACTTAGAATGTGATTTTGATAATGTTTATAGTCATTTTGACATAGTTACTATATTTAGTAACTTTTCGGGTCAAAGTATTGCTAGATGATGTATGGGACCATGTTTGCATGTTTAAATGATGTTAGATTGGTTATTATGATGATTGGACATGAAAATTGGTTTAGAAATATTAAGATGGTCATTTGATGCAAAAACCACAAAGTTACTATTTATAGTAACTTTATTTTTACAAAAATCGATTTGTGAACATGATGTGTGATTCGAACATGCTAGATGACTTATTATGTTGTAGTATGATGATTAGATACTAAGTTAGATGGTTTCCGTTGTCACGAATACTACAAATGGAAACTTTCCATTTTAGGAAACTTTTATGTGCAAACATGTGGTAAACGACTTATGTAACTTTGTATGATGATGTGCTATGTGTTAACATGATCACGTAGGATCAATGAGCATGCTAGAACTCTAAAATCAATATGCTTGTGAACTTGCTGTAAATGGAAACTTACTATAAATGGTAAGTTGTCCATAGACGCGACTTACGTGTTTTGCACACAACGAGCACTAACACGAATGTTTCACAAAACACAACCAACACAAGGTTCACCAACGGGTCGTTGACACACACGGTCAAACACGGTCAATGTAGACCGACACGGACAGACATGATCGACCGAGAGTTATCGATCACGTAACACGATCACTTACACGAACTCACGTATAGTATACGATATAGGTAGCCGGTGACTGACTACCTGACTACACAGGAGCTTACGCTTACGTTGTTTACTTCGCTAAGGTGAGTTCACGGCCCCTTTTTACATTTTCTACCTTTGGGGGAGAAAACATTGCATACAAACTACTTTGGAACAACTTACACGCTTTTGGTTATTTTTGTACATGCTAATATCATATATGCATATGTGTGGTATTCATCCACAAACTGATAAGTCCTCATTAAACACACCTCGAACCGTTAATAGCGCGTTGCGCTCAGCGTGGAAATTCTGAATAGTACTATTTGGGCCTGACAAGCCCCACTGTTGCGAGCCGTATGGCCACCCCGACTGGAGGTCGGAACAGTGCATAATTGACCAAACAACATTTGCCATATCTTGGATGGATAGGGCGGGAGGCAGCATGTTAGCTTCGGTTGCGAACCCGCATATGATATAACACATATTGACTAGCTATCAATTGATATTGCATTGTATTGAAAAATAGACCTGCAAACTTTACTTTAAACATTTCGATGTTTACTGCTGATTACAAACCTGTGCTCTCACCAACCATTGTGTTGACCTTTTACTCGCATGTTTTCTCAGGTAACTAAGGCACGCGCACCAGGAATAGGATGCTAGGCCGGAGTCGCATGCATCTATTTAAGTGTCTTAGTTTATCAAACATTCATTACCATTTGGTCGTTATGTAATGTTAATCAGCTTAAATCGCTTCCGCAACTATTGTCACGTATCGCTTTGAAAACCATTTTGATTTAACGCTTCCGCAACTATGAATGATTAAACTGTCTTGTTAATTTATACTTCACTTCCGCAACTCTGATATTACTAAACTGTTTTATCCAAATTATTGGATGTACGTACGAATTCAGACATATAGGTCTCGCATGTTGTGTGACCGGAGACTGCGATCCTGACAATCTGCCGCCGCTCGCGCCCCGGAAGGGACGGGATTTCTCGGGGTGCGACAGGCACCGCCCAAGAATCATAATCACGTACCGCGATGATTAAAGTAGTCATTCTGTTCCCGAAACACGCCGCGTACCGCGATGGTGGAAGACGATCGGTCGTCGCGTACCGCGATTGTTTTCGGAGAATTCAAATTCCCCCGCTCAAGCTTCGCGTACCGCGAAAGCCCAATTGATTTCCCATCGCGTACCGCGATGGGTTTCGGCTGAGCCCAATAGGCCCAATTCATTGTTTTGAACCGATTCTTTCGTATTTCTCGAATATGATCATCGTTTCTCGTCATATTGGTCTTGTTCTAGTTAATTTAGGTTCACCGAACCTAAGTGCAGTGTTTTCGTGTTACCGCTTGATCCGTTCACCAACGTTCGTTATTCAAGACACGTGCGAGTGTTGTGCGATAATTCCTTGAATTATCGGTATGTTTAGACTGTTGTGCCACGTGTCACACTAAATGCAATTATTCTAGTGCCACGTATGAAATAATAATAAACATTATTATTAAAATAATAAAGTTGCTGACCTGGAAATTACGAGGTGTCACACCCCCAAATTCCCACTCGTCCCACGTGGACTGACACCACGAGTGAAATCTTGCTATGATATCTGACATGACATCTGACATGACAACTATTCTAACTTGGGCTAACACTTAGCATATGATGACTAACATTCTAACCCCTCAATATAGAAACATGTCTGCAAGAGGAAACAACGCTCTACGACTCAAACGCAAGGCCGAAAAGGCACGGATCGACATGATGGTCGAGCGGAAATTTAACAAGGTACTCGCGGAGTACGAAGCCAACCGTCACACCAGTGAGACGAGTGGCACTAACAACGGTATTAGCCTTTGCCTAACGTAACTAGCATAGAATAGACAGCCTAGATACTAACACGTTGTATTGAACTACCGATGCACAGGACCCCAGGGAGGAGCGGCAAAGGGATGCTCGTTTAAGGCATTCCTGAGCTGTCATCCTCACAAGTTTCAGGGCACGGAAGGGGCAGTGGGACTGCTCCGATGGATAGAGAAGGTGGAATCGGTTTTCTCTATGGCCGAATGCTCTGACGGGAACCGAGTGAAATATGCCACAGGAGTACTGGAGGGACCGGCCCTCACCTGGTGGAACTCTCATGTCCAGACACTCGGGCTGGATACTGCAAACTCCATCCCATGGGAGAACTTTACGAGAATGCTCCACGAGGAGTATTGTCCTCGGGACGAAATTCGGAAGCTGGAAGAAGAATTCTGGACGCACAAAATGGTGGGATCCGAGATCGAGAAATACTGTACTCGATTTCACGAACTGTGCAAGTTGTGCCCGGCAATGGTGACGCCGGAGTACAAAAAGATAGAGCAATTCATTAGTGGATTGCCCGAGCAGATACAGAGCACGGTGACAGCAGCCAATCACACCACCGTCCAACCACTGATTCGCTTGGCGCACAAGCTAACTGACCAGGCGGTAGCCCAGGGGAAACTGCCAAAAAGGGGGGAACACCTGAAACCCCAAGAACCCAAGCGAAAGTGGGAGCCCAACAACAACAACAACAACAACAACAACCGAACCTTTTCACCCCAGCAGCCAACTCAACACCGACCCACACCTGCAAAAGTCTTCACTGCCACACAACCAAACAATCAGGACAAAGGGGAATATCGGGGCAACAACCCCAAATGCAACAACTGCTCATACCACCATCACGGCCCATGCCGAAGAGTTCGGTGCAGCAACTGTGGCAGGAACGGACACCTGGCCAAGGAATGCCGATCAAACCCCAACCCTAACCCCAACAAGGATAACACACTAAAGGGGTGCTTCACTTGCGGCAAGCCCGGACATATGCGCCGAGACTGTCCGCAAAACAAGAACGCAGGAGGCAACCCGGCTAGGGGTCGGGCATTCGTGATTGGATCCGGTGAAGCCAAAGATGATCCGAACGTCGTCACCGGTACGTTTCTTTTAAATAATGTCTACGCTAGTATATTATTTGATACCGGTGCCGATAGGAGTTTTATCTCTAGTGAATTTAGCAAATTGCTTGACATGACACCAACACCACTAGATTATAAGTATACCGTAGAGTTAGCGGATGGAAAACTCATCGAAACACAACACATCATCAAAGGATGCGTTCTGACACTGGCAGACCATCAGTTGGTGATCGACCTGATGCCAGTAACTCTCGGAAGCTTCGACGTGGTGATTGGAATGGATTGGTTATCTGCAAACCATGCTGAGATCGTGTGCAACGAGAAGGTCGTACGAGTTACGTTACCGAGTGGTGAGCAGATCTCAATCCAAGGAGAACGACGCGGGATACCACTAAACATCATGTCATGCATGAAGGCTAGCAAATATATAAAGAAAGGATACACGGCTATCCTGGCTCTCATTTCCGAACAACCAAAGAAGGAACGAAAGATTGAAGACATTGCTGTTGATTCGCGATTATTCAGAAGTCTTTCCTGACGATCTACCGGGACTACCACCGGCACGGCAAGTGGAGTTTCAGATAGATCTAACGCCAGGAGCAGCACCGATAGCCAAGGCACCATATCGACTGGCTCCTACTGAAATGCAGGAACTATCTAATCAACTGCAAGAGTTATTAGATAAGGGATTCATTAGACCGAGTTTCTCACCATGGGGAGCTCCGGTCTTGTTTGTGAAAAAGAAAGACGGTTCATTCCGTATGTGCATAGATTACCGAGAATTGAACAAGGTAACGATCAAGAACCGATACCCTCTACCTCGAATAGACGATCTGTTTGACCAGTTGCAAGGGTCAAGCTTCTATTCGAAAATCGATCTGAGATCGGGTTACCATCAACTCAGGATACAAGAGGACGATATACCAAAGACCGCATTCAGGACGCGGTACGGACATTACGAATTTCTGGTCATGCCATTTGGGTTGACTAACGCACCGGCCGTATTTATGGATCTCATGAATCGGGTGTGTAAACCGTATCTCGACAAGTTCGTAATTGTATTCATAGATGACATCTTGATCTACTCGAAGACTCAGGAAGAACATGCCGATCACTTGAGACGTGTCTTAGAACTACTAAAGAAGGAACAACTATACGCGAAATTCTCCAAATGTGATTTCTGGATTCGCGAAGTTCAGTTCCTTGGACACGTAGTAAACGAGAAAGGGATACACGTAGACCCAGCCAAAATCGAGGCAATCAAGAATTGGGCAGCGCCTAAGACTCCAACTGAGGTGCGACAGTTCTTAGGATTGGCCGGGTACTACAGGCGGTTTATTGAGGGATTCTCAAAGATCGCGCAATCATTGACTTCCCTCACACACAAAGACAAGAAATTCGAATGGGGAGAAAAGCAAGACGCTGCTTTCGATCTGTTGAAGCAGAAATTGTGCAGTGCACCGATCTTATCGCTACCAGATGGGTGCGAGGATTTTGTGGTGTACTGTGACGCATCAAAACAAGGACTCGGTTGTGTGCTGATGCAACGTGAGAAAGTTATAGCTTATGCGTCACGACAATTGAAGGTGCATGAAAAGAACTACACAACTCACGACTTAGAGTTGGGAGCCGTAGTGTTCGCACTAAAGATCTGGCGACATTATCTGTATGGCACCAAGTGCACAATATTTACTGATCATAAGAGCCTACAGCACATTCTCGACCAAAAGGAGCTGAACATGAGACAACGCAGATGGGTCGAACTGATAGGTGATTATGATTGTGCAATCAAATATCATCCCGGTAAAGCCAATGTAGTCGCCGACGCGCTAAGCCGGAAGGAAACAACCAAACGCGTGCGCGCACTACAACTCACCATTCACTCCGAATTCCCTAACCAAATTCGGGTCGCACAACAAGAAGCATTGAAAACCGAGAACCTCACTCTCGAAGCCATGAGAGGGATGGACAAACAGATGAAACAAAAGGACGACGGAGCTTACTACCTGCTGGATCGTATTTGGATTCCACGTTTTGGGGACTTAAGGAAGGTAGTAATGGATGAAGCTCACAAGAGTCGATACTCAGTACATCCAGGTTCTGACAAGATGTACCACGATCTAAAGGCAACTTATTGGTGGCCTAACATGAAGTCAGAAATCGCAACGTATGTGAGTAAGTGTCTGACTTGCTCAAAGGTCAAAGTAGAATACCAGAAGCCTTCGGGACTACTCCAACAGCCAGAAATTCCAGTATGGAAATGGGAACAGATTTCCATGGATTTTATCACAAAGCTGCCAAAGACAACAAGTGGTTGCGATACCATCTGGGTTATCGTAGACCGACTTACGAAATCGGCACATTTCCTGCCAATCAAAGAAACTGATAAACTGGAAAAGTTGACATGAATCTACTTGAAGGAAATCGTATCCAGACACGGAGTCCCAATCTCTATAATATCGGACCGAGACAGCCGTTTCACGGCACACTTCTGGAAGTCCCTACACAAAGCGCTCGGAACGAGACTGGATATGAGTACAGCCTATCATCCACAAACCGATGGTCAGAGTGAACGAACCATCCAGACCTTGGAAGACATGCTTCGAGCATGTGTGATAGACTTCGGTAACAGCTGGGAGACTCACTTACCTTTGGTAGAATTCTCATATAATAACAGCTACCACACCAGCATTGGAGCTGCACCATTTGAAGCACTTTACGGACGCAAGTGCAGATCACCACTTTGTTGGGCGGAAGTTGGGGAAAGCCAACTGACTGGACCCGAGCTTGTGCACGAAACAACCGAAAAGATCGTGCAAATACATAACAGAATGGCTGCGGCTCGAGATCGACAAAAGAGCTATGCCGACAAGAGGCGCAAGCCTTTGGAATTCCAAGTGGGAGACCGAGTACTACTTAAAGTCTCGCCTTGGAAGGGAGTGATTCGATTCGGGAAACGAGGAAAACTAAACCCTCGTTACATTGGACCTTTCGAGATCACTAGACGGATAGGCCCGGTGGCCTACGAACTACAGCTACCACAGGAACTAAGTAGCGTACACAACGTGTTTCACGTTTCAAACCTCAAGAAGTGTTTGTCGGACGAAACTCTCACAATTCCTTTAGAGGAAATCCAGATCGATGAACAACTACACTTCATAGAGGAACCGGTGGAAATTATGGACCGGGAACTCAAGAAGTTGAAACACAGTAAGATACCCATTGTAAAAGTTCGATGGAACTCACGACGAGGACCGGAATACACTTGGGAACGTGAGGATCAGATGAAGAAGAAATACCCTCATCTATTCGCCGAACAAACCAACACCAGCACGTGAACTGAATTTCGGGACGAAATTCCTATTAACTGGGGGATGATGTGACACCTCGTAATTTCCAGGTCAGCAACTTTATTATTTTAATAATAATGTTTATTATTATTTCATACGTGGCACTAGAATAATTGCATTTAGTGTGACACGTGGCACAACAGTCTAAACATACCGATAATTCAAGGAATTATCGCACAACACTCGCACGTGTCTTGAATAACGAACGTTGGTGAACGGATCAAGCGGTAACACGAAAACACTGCACTTAGGTTCGGTGAACCTAAATTAACTAGAACAAGACCAATATGACGAGAAACGATTATCGTATTCGAGAAATACGAAAGAATCGGTTCAAAACAATGAATTGGGCCTATTGGGCTCTGCCGAAACCCATCGCGGTACACGATGGGAAATCAATTGGGCTTTCGCGGTACGTGAAGCTTGAGCGGGGGAATTTGAATTCTCCGAAAACAATCGCGGTACGCGACGACCGATCGTCCCATCGCGGTACGCGGCGTGTTTCGGGAACAGAATGATTACTTTAATCATCGCGGTACGTGATTATGATTCTTGGGCGGTGCCGCGGTACGCGACGCAGCCCTATGCGCAGAAATCTTTATAAAACCAAGTATAATCATTCTGTTCATCTCTTCACCAAACCTCGCGACTGAAACCCTCCCCCACGACCATTGGTACCCTGCTACAACTCTTTTACACCAAAGAAGCTATTTTCAACCCTTGGAAGCCTTTAGGGAAGGATTGAAGCCTTGTGGAAGCCTCAAGAACGCATTACCATCAACCCTCTCTGCGTTTGATCGAATCACAGACTCCTTAGGATTGTTCCAGGGGCTGCTCAAGTCTCATCTCACGGATTTACGCTTGGGAAGGTAGTTTCTATAGTCAATAATGCCTAACATCACTAGAAATCACACATGCAAGCCTTCTAGGCTACATGCATCATCACCACTCACCATTGTCACGAAATTTTGATGATTTATATATGTTATTGAATATGTTTATCACTGATTTGAAGCTTTGATGATGATTCATGATGATCTTGAATACCTATGGTTGTTGTATGTTGATTTTATCACAAAATAACTACTTGTGAGTACATGCATGGATGATCTAAGTAGATTCACATGATGTTTGGTATTGAAATGTTGTTAGTAATGATATTGATGATATTCTACATGATCTAAGATGTTGGATGATGTCAAAATTGGCTATTTGGGCATATTGCTAAAAATAGTAACTTTTATGTTACATATTGGTGAATCTGGACGAAATGGTAACATGCATGTGTTTAGATCTATATGTTATGCTTAAAATGATGATTAGAAACTATTGAGATGGATACTTGATGCATAGGAATGTCTAGAATAGTCAAAAGGATGATTTCTATCAAAGTTACTATAAATAGTAACTTTTTGTTGCAAGATTACAAATGGGTAAGATGTATGATAATGTTTTAAGTCTAACATGTTCATTTAGTGATTATATGATGTTATTGGAAGGAATAAGTATTGGGAAACTTGATTTGGAGTTATTTCTATAAGTTACTAAATATAGTAACTTTATTTGTAAATTCTATAAATTGTCACATGTTAGTTGTAACGAGCATGATTGATAGACTAGTTAGGACTAATATGATGATAATAAACGATGTTGATTGTTAAATTTGTGAAAATATGCTTATTTTAGTACCTTTCCATAAATGGAAACTTTTACGCGCAAACTATGCTAAACCGGCTATGTATAACTATGTGCTATGTGATAACATGCTCATTTAGGATAAATATGCATGTTAGAATAATCGGAATATGATTTTATGCATAACTTGCCAAATATTGAAAACTTTCCTAAAATAGAAACTTACCATAAATGGTAAGTTTCCTCATGGGAACGATCTTGGTATCCGTACACTTCACACGACACTAAATCGCACACTTACACGGACACTTGATCCAAACCGTCACCAACGGGTCGTTAGGTCAAACACGATCGACACGGTCAAACACGGTCAACTCGACCTACGTAACCACTTAGTGTTGTTGAACACTAACACGGTCCGGTGAGACCCACATATGTGAACACGAACTCATAGTACCTATGTGATATAGGTGACTACTAGCCGGCGAGCTACACGTACTCTTTTGAGCTAACGCATATCTAAACTCAGGTGAGTTTACGGCCCCACTTTTACTCTTTAACTGCTTTTACTCAATCTTGGGGTGAGAATACTATGCAACTGTTTTAGATATATGACTGGTATGTTGTAAAACTATTTTTGAGTGTAACTATTATCGCATAAAGCCCTCACTTATCCTTACCGTTAATTGTTACGAACGAGTCGTTATTACGTAGTACTACTGGGTTTGACTAGCCCCACTCGGCAACAACTTTGACTGGAGGTCATAACGAGTGTAATAATCGATGTGAATTGCGAGTTCAGCGATGACTCGCGGAGGCAAATGGAAACAGTCTAGTTTCGGTAAGATGACATGACACACTCTACGGATCGTAGTATCCAACGAACAACTTAACATACCCAGTATATGTCTGTTTACTTTTCTGTCTGTCTAAACCTGTGAACTCACCAACTTTTTAGTTGACACTTTTCGCATGTATTCCCAGGTAACTGATGGAGCCTACGCTAGGATACACACAAGGAAGCCTTAAGGAGTCTGGCCTGCATATAGACTCGTATCTTAGGCGTTGTGTGCATTTGTTATGATTTGAAAACAATTTATTATGTAGTGTCTTGAACAATTACTTTCCGCTGCAACTTATGTACTATGATGTTTAACATTTTCCGCTGCATACTTTTATGAATTTGTCTAATTTCACAAACTGTGTGATTGTATAACTCATATAGAAGTCGTTCTATATGACCAAGAGCTATGATCCTGGCCACGTCACACCCACGTGGACTGACACCACGAGTGAGAATTTGGGGGTGTGACAGGGCCTATTGGGCTCAGCCGAAACCCATCGCGGTACGCGATGGGAAATCAATTGGGCTTTCGCGGTACGCGAAGCTTGAGCGGGGGAATTTGAATTCTCCGAAAACAATCGCGGTACGCGACGACCGATCGTCTTCCTCCATCGCGGTACGCGGCGTGTTTCGGGAACAGAATGATTACTTTAATCATCGCGGTACGTGATTATGATTCTTGGGCGGTGCCGCGGTACGCGACGCAGCCCTATGCGCAGAAATCTTTATAAAACCAAGTATAATCATTCTGTTCATCTCTTCACCAAACCTCGCGACTGAAACCCTCCCCCACGACCATTGGTACCCTGCTACAACTCTTTTACACCAAAGAAGCTATTTTCAACCCTTGGAAGCCTTTAGGGAAGGATTGAAGCCTTGTGGAAGCCTCAAGAACGCATTACCATCAACCCTCTCTGCGTTTGATCGAATCACAGACTCCTTAGGATTGTTCCAGGGGCTGCTCAAGTCTCATCTCACGGATTTACGCTTGGGAAGGTAGTTTCTATAGTCAATAATGCCTAACATCACTAGAAATCACACATGCAAGCCTTCTAGGCTACATGCATCATCACCACTCACCATTGTCACGAAATTTTGATGATTTATATATGTTATTGAATATGTTTATCACTGATTTGAAGCTTTGATGATGATTCATGATGATCTTGAATACCTATGGTTGTTGTATGTTGATTTTATCACAAAATAACTACTTGTGAGTACATGCATGGATGATCTAAGTAGATTCACATGATGTTTGGTATTGAAATGTTGTTAGTAATGATATTGATGATATTCTACATGATCTAAGATGTTGGATGATGTCAAAATTGGCTATTTGGGCATATTGCTAAAAATAGTAACTTTTATGTTACATATTGGTGAATCTGGACGAAATGGTAACATGCATGTGTTTAGATCTATATGTTATGCTTAAAATGATGATTAGAAACTATTGAGATGGATACTTGATGCATAGGAATGTCTAGAATAGTCAAAAGGATGATTTCTATCAAAGTTACTATAAATAGTAACTTTTTGTTGCAAGATTACAAATGGGTAAGATGTATGATAATGTTTTAAGTCTAACATGTTCATTTAGTGATTATATGATGTTATTGGAAGGAATAAGTATTGGGAAACTTGATTTGGAGTTATTTCTATAAGTTACTAAATATAGTAACTTTATTTGTAAATTCTATAAATTGTCACATGTTAGTTGTAACGAGCATGATTGATAGACTAGTTAGGACTAATATGATGATAATAAGCGATGTTGATTGTTAAATTTGTGAAAATATGCTTATTTTAGTACCTTTCCATAAATGGAAACTTTTACGCGCAAACTATGCTAAACCGGCTATGTATAACTATGTGCTATGTGATAACATGCTCATTTAGGATAAATATGCATGTTAGAATAATCGGAATATGATTTTATGCATAACTTGCCAAATATTGAAAACTTTCCTAAAATAGAAACTTACCATAAATGGTAAGTTTCCTCATGGGAACGATCTTGGTATCCGTACACTTCACACGACACTAAATCGCACACTTACACGGACACTTGATCCAAACCGTCACCAACGGGTCGTTAGGTCAAACACGATCGACACGGTCAAACACGGTCAACTCGACCTACGTAACCACTTAGTGTTGTTGAACACTAACACGGTCCGGTGAGACCCACATATGTGAACACGAACTCATAGTACCTATGTGATATAGGTGACTACTAGCCGGCGAGCTACACGTACTCTTTTGAGCTAACGCATATCTAAACTCAGGTGAGTTTACGGCCCCACTTTTACTCTTTAACTGCTTTTACTCAATCTTGGGGTGAGAATACTATGCAACTGTTTTAGATATATGACTGGTATGTTGTAAAACTATTTTTGAGTGTAACTATTATCGCATAAAGCCCTCACTTATCCTTACCGTTAATTGTTACGAACGAGTCGTTATTACGTAGTACTACTGGGTTTGACTAGCCCCACTCGGCAACAACTTTGACTGGAGGTCATAACGAGTGTAATAATCGATGTGAATTGCGAGTTCAGCGATGACTCGCGGAGGCAAATGGAAACAGTCTAGTTTCGGTAAGATGACATGACACACTCTACGGATCGTAGTATCCAACGAACAACTTAACATACCCAGTATATGTCTGTTTACTTTTCTGTCTGTCTAAACCTGTGAACTCACCAACTTTTTAGTTGACACTTTTCGCATGTATTCCCAGGTAACTGATGGAGCCTACGCTAGGATACACACAAGGAAGCCTTAAGGAGTCTGGCCTGCATATAGACTCGTATCTTAGGCGTTGTGTGCATTTGTTATGATTTGAAAACAATTTATTATGTAGTGTCTTGAACAATTACTTTCCGCTGCAACTTATGTACTATGATGTTTAACATTTTCCGCTGCATACTTTTATGAATTTGTCTAATTTCACAAACTGTGTGATTGTATAACTCATATAGAAGTCGTTCTATATGACCAAGAGCTATGATCCTGGCCACGTCACACCCACGTGGACTGACACCACGAGTGGGAATTTGGGGGTGTGACAGGGCCTATTGGGCTCAGCCGAAACCCATCGCGGTACGCGATGGGAAATCAATTGGGCTTTCGCGGTACGCGAAGCTTGAGCGGGGGAATTTGAATTCTCCGAAAACAATCGCGGTACGCGACGACCGATCGTCTTCCTCCATCGCGGTACGCGGCGTGTTTCGGGAACAGAATGATTACTTTAATCATCGCGGTACGTGATTATGATTCTTGGGCGGTGCCGCGGTACGCGACGCAGCCCTATGCGCAGAAATCTTTATAAAACCAAGTATAATCATTCTGTTCATCTCTTCACCAAACCTCGCGACTGAAACCCTCCCCCACGACCATTGGTACCCTGCTACAACTCTTTTACACCAAAGAAGCTATTTTCAACCCTTGGAAGCCTTTAGGGAAGGATTGAAGCCTTGTGGAAGCCTCAAGAACGCATTACCATCAACCCTCTCTGCGTTTGATCGAATCACAGACTCCTTAGGATTGTTCCAGGGGCTGCTCAAGTCTCATCTCACGGATTTACGCTTGGGAAGGTAGTTTCTATAGTCAATAATGCCTAACATCACTAGAAATCACACATGCAAGCCTTCTAGGCTACATGCATCATCACCACTCACCATTGTCACGAAATTTTGATGATTTATATATGTTATTGAATATGTTTATCACTGATTTGAAGCTTTGATGATGATTCATGATGATCTTGAATACCTATGGTTGTTGTATGTTGATTTTATCACAAAATAACTACTTGTGAGTACATGCATGGATGATCTAAGTAGATTCACATGATGTTTGGTATTGAAATGTTGTTAGTAATGATATTGATGATATTCTACATGATCTAAGATGTTGGATGATGTCAAAATTGGCTATTTGGGCATATTGCTAAAAATAGTAACTTTTATGTTACATATTGGTGAATCTGGACGAAATGGTAACATGCATGTGTTTAGATCTATATGTTATGCTTAAAATGATGATTAGAAACTATTGAGATGGATACTTGATGCATAGGAATGTCTAGAATAGTCAAAAGGATGATTTCTATCAAAGTTACTATAAATAGTAACTTTTTGTTGCAAGATTACAAATGGGTAAGATGTATGATAATGTTTTAAGTCTAACATGTTCATTTAGTGATTATATGATGTTATTGGAAGGAATAAGTATTGGGAAACTTGATTTGGAGTTATTTCTATAAGTTACTAAATATAGTAACTTTATTTGTAAATTCTATAAATTGTCACATGTTAGTTGTAACGAGCATGATTGATAGACTAGTTAGGACTAATATGATGATAATAAGCGATGTTGATTGTTAAATTTGTGAAAATATGCTTATTTTAGTACCTTTCCATAAATGGAAACTTTTACGCGCAAACTATGCTAAACCGGCTATGTATAACTATGTGCTATGTGATAACATGCTCATTTAGGATAAATATGCATGTTAGAATAATCGGAATATGATTTTATGCATAACTTGCCAAATATTGAAAACTTTCCTAAAATAGAAACTTACCATAAATGGTAAGTTTCCTCATGGGAACGATCTTGGTATCCGTACACTTCACACGACACTAAATCGCACACTTACACGGACACTTGATCCAAACCGTCACCAACGGGTCGTTAGGTCAAACACGATCGACACGGTCAAACACGGTCAACTCGACCTACGTAACCACTTAGTGTTGTTGAACACTAACACGGTCCGGTGAGACCCACATATGTGAACACGAACTCATAGTACCTATGTGATATAGGTGACTACTAGCCGGCGAGCTACACGTACTCTTTTGAGCTAACGCATATCTAAACTCAGGTGAGTTTACGGCCCCACTTTTACTCTTTAACTGCTTTTACTCAATCTTGGGGTGAGAATACTATGCAACTGTTTTAGATATATGACTGGTATGTTGTAAAACTATTTTTGAGTGTAACTATTATCGCATAAAGCCCTCACTTATCCTTACCGTTAATTGTTACGAACGAGTCGTTATTACGTAGTACTACTGGGTTTGACTAGCCCCACTCGGCAACAACTTTGACGGGAGGTCATAACGAGTGTAATAATCGATGTGAATTGCGAGTTCAGCGATGACTCGCGGAGGCAAATGGAAACAGTCTAGTTTCGGTAAGATGACATGACACACTCTACGGATCGTAGTATCCAACGAACAACTTAACATACCCAGTATATGTCTGTTTACTTTTCTGTCTGTCTAAACCTGTGAACTCACCAACTTTTTAGTTGACACTTTTCGCATGTATTCCCAGGTAACTGATGGAGCCTACGCTAGGATACACACAAGGAAGCCTTAAGGAGTCTGGCCTGCATATAGACTCGTATCTTAGGCGTTGTGTGCATTTGTTATGATTTGAAAACAATTTATTATGTAGTGTCTTGAACAATTACTTTCCGCTGCAACTTATGTACTATGATGTTTAACATTTTCCGCTGCATACTTTTATGAATTTGTCTAATTTCACAAACTGTGTGATTGTATAACTCATATAGAAGTCGTTCTATATGACCAAGAGCTATGATCCTGGCCACGTCACACCCACGTGGACTGACACCACGAGTGGGAATTTGGGGGTGTGACAGGGCCTATTGGGCTCAGCCGAAACCCATCGCGGTACGCGATGGGAAATCAATTGGGCTTTCGCGGTACGCGAAGCTTGAGCGGGGGAATTTGAATTCTCCGAAAACAATCGCGGTACGCGACGACCGATCGTCTTCCTCCATCGCGGTACGCGGCGTGTTTCGGGAACAGAATGATTACTTTAATCATCGCGGTACGTGATTATGATTCTTGGGCGGTGCCGCGGTACGCGACGCAGCCCTATGCGCAGAAATCTTTATAAAACCAAGTATAATCATTCTGTTCATCTCTTCACCAAACCTCGCGACTGAAACCCTCCCCCACGACCATTGGTACCCTGCTACAACTCTTTTACACCAAAGAAGCTATTTTCAACCCTTGGAAGCCTTTAGGGAAGGATTGAAGCCTTGTGGAAGCCTCAAGAACGCATTACCATCAACCCTCTCTGCGTTTGATCGAATCACAGACTCCTTAGGATTGTTCCAGGGGCTGCTCAAGTCTCATCTCACGGATTTACGCTTGGGAAGGTAGTTTCTATAGTCAATAATGCCTAACATCACTAGAAATCACACATGCAAGCCTTCTAGGCTACATGCATCATCACCACTCACCATTGTCACGAAATTTTGATGATTTATATATGTTATTGAATATGTTTATCACTGATTTGAAGCTTTGATGATGATTCATGATGATCTTGAATACCTATGGTTGTTGTATGTTGATTTTATCACAAAATAACTACTTGTGAGTACATGCATGGATGATCTAAGTAGATTCACATGATGTTTGGTATTGAAATGTTGTTAGTAATGATATTGATGATATTCTACATGATCTAAGATGTTGGATGATGTCAAAATTGGCTATTTGGGCATATTGCTAAAAATAGTAACTTTTATGTTACATATTGGTGAATCTGGACGAAATGGTAACATGCATGTGTTTAGATCTATATGTTATGCTTAAAATGATGATTAGAAACTATTGAGATGGATACTTGATGCATAGGAATGTCTAGAATAGTCAAAAGGATGATTTCTATCAAAGTTACTATAAATAGTAACTTTTTGTTGCAAGATTACAAATGGGTAAGATGTATGATAATGTTTTAAGTCTAACATGTTCATTTAGTGATTATATGATGTTATTGGAAGGAATAAGTATTGGGAAACTTGATTTGGAGTTATTTCTATAAGTTACTAAATATAGTAACTTTATTTGTAAATTCTATAAATTGTCACATGTTAGTTGTAACGAGCATGATTGATAGACTAGTTAGGACTAATATGATGATAATAAACGATGTTGATTGTTAAATTTGTGAAAATATGCTTATTTTAGTACCTTTCCATAAATGGAAACTTTTACGCGCAAACTATGCTAAACCGGCTATGTATAACTATGTGCTATGTGATAACATGCTCATTTAGGATAAATATGCATGTTAGAATAATCGGAATATGATTTTATGCATAACTTGCCAAATATTGAAAACTTTCCTAAAATAGAAACTTACCATAAATGGTAAGTTTCCTCATGGGAACGATCTTGGTATCCGTACACTTCACACGACACTAAATCGCACACTTACACGGACACTTGATCCAAACCGTCACCAACGGGTCGTTAGATCAAACACGATCGACACGGTCAAACACGGTCAACTCGACCTACGTAACCACTTAGTGTTGTTGAACACTAACACGGTCCGGTGAGACCCACATATGTGAACACGAACTCATAGTACCTATGTGATATAGGTGACTACTAGCCGGCGAGCTACACGTACTCTTTTGAGCTAACGCATATCTAAACTCAGGTGAGTTTACGGCCCCACTTTTACTCTTTAACTGCTTTTACTCAATCTTGGGGTGAGAATACTATGCAACTGTTTTAGATATATGACTGGTATGTTGTAAAACTATTTTTGAGTGTAACTATTATCGCATAAAGCCCTCACTTATCCTTACCGTTAATTGTTACGAACGAGTCGTTATTACGTAGTACTACTGGGTTTGACTAGCCCCACTCGGCAACAACTTTGACTGGAGGTCATAACGAGTGTAATAATCGATGTGAATTGCGAGTTCAGCGATGACTCGCGGAGGCAAATGGAAACAGTCTAGTTTCGGTAAGATGACATGACACACTCTACGGATCGTAGTATCCAACGAACAACTTAACATACCCAGTATATGTCTGTTTACTTTTCTGTCTGTCTAAACCTGTGAACTCACCAACTTTTTAGTTGACACTTTTCGCATGTATTCTCAGGTAACTGATGGAGCCTACGCTAGGATACACACAAGGAAGCCTTAAGGAGTCTGGCCTGCATATAGACTCGTATCTTAGGCGTTGTGTGCATTTGTTATGATTTGAAAACAATTTATTATGTAGTGTCTTGAACAATTACTTTCCGCTGCAACTTATGTACTATGATGTTTAACATTTTCCGCTGCATACTTTTATGAATTTGTCTAATTTCACAAACTGTGTGATTGTATAACTCATATAGAAGTCGTTCTATATGACCAAGAGCTATGATCCTGGCCACGTCACACCCACGTGGACTGACACCACGAGTGGGAATTTGGGGGTGTGACAGACTGGTATCAGAGCCTTGGTTATAGGGAACTAGGTTTGCATTTAGTGAACTTAGACTATAGCCACTGCTCTACAATAGACACTACACTAGAATTTGCACACTGATGTTAATTCTTTTATTGAACTATTATGTACTAACATGAGAACTTACAGGATGGCCGACAACAATAGGGACACTGGCAGGAACCCGGGCAAACGCCCAGCCATCGATGACTTGACCGAGGACAGTCGACGTAGGATCGACAGTATTGTGGCACAGGTAGACGCGGAGATGGAGAGGAGGACCCAGATGTTGGCGCGGGAGCGTTACTAGGGATGGCTGCCTAGCCTCTTATTACGGTGGATAGAGACTGAGCGGGTACCTACCCCGCGATACAGAGGTGATACCTCTGAGGGTCCGCGACTACCGGCACTTGGGATGCCGATGGAGAGAGCCTTCGCGGCTCATGTGGCCGTAACCCGGCGGGAGATTCGGAGGAGTGCCGAGCTATCCGACGAGGTGCGTGTTCTTCGCGAGAAGAACGATCGCCTGGAAAGGCGAAGTGACCGGCTGGAGGAGGAGAAGGATCGTCTAGAGGAGACGGTGGAGACACTACGTCTCCAAGTGGCTCAGCTCATGTCCCAGCATGGGCAGATAGTTGATGTTGTGCAGGAGCACGACGGGCGTATTACCGAGAACCGGACGGACATCGTCGAGACGCAGGCGATGGTGCAGGCGAGCGACGCCATGCTTAACGCATGGGCGGCGCAATTCATCGAGGAGCCACCAGCCGAGGACGATGAGCCACAGTTCGAGGCCGAGGACCTCGAGGGTCCCGACGAAGATCCGGACGAGGACCCGGAAGAGGACGAGGATGATGATGAGGACGCAGCTAGCAACATCTCCCATGTCTCCATGGATTCGGATTAGTGGGTTTTATTATTTTGGTATTGTTTGTTTCATTTTATTTCCTTTTGGCCTAGACGAGCGGGATGTGCTCGGAAAATTTGCATTGTACTTTCCTTTCAAATTATTGTACTTCAAATTGGATATTAATGAAAATTATGATTTGCTATTATCTGCCTTATTATTGTTAACACTGTTAGTGAAATCTTGCTATGATATCTGACATGACATCTGACATGACAACTATTCTAACTTGGGCTAACACTTAGCATATGATGACTAACATTCTAACCCCTCTATATAGAAACATGTCTGCAAGAGGAAACAACGCTCTACGACTCAAACGCAAGGCCGAAAAGGCACGGATCGACATGATGGTCGAGCGGAAATTTAACAAGGTACTCGCGGAGTACGAAGCCAACCGTCACACCAGTGAGACGAGTGGCACTAACAACGGTATTAGCCTTTGCCTAACGTAACTAGCATAGAATAGACAGCCTAGATACTAACACGTTGTATTGAACTACCGATGCACAGGACCCCAGGGAGGAGCGGCAAAGGGATGCTCGTTTAAGGCATTCCTGAGCTGTCATCCTCACAAGTTTCAGGGCACGGAAGGGGCAGTGGGACTGCTCCGATGGATAGAGAAGGTGGAATCGGTTTTCTCTATGGCCGAATGCTCTGACGGGAACCGAGTGAAATATGCCACAGGAGTACTGGAGGGACCGGCCCTCACCTGGTGGAACTCTCATGTCCAGACACTCGGGCTGGATACTGCAAACTCCATCCCATGGGAGAACTTTACGAGAATGCTCCACGAGGAGTATTGTCCTCGGGACGAAATTCGGAAGCTGGAAGAAGAATTCTGGACGCACAAAATGGTGGGATCCGAGATCGAGAAATACTGTACTCGATTTCACGAACTGTGCAAGTTGTGCCCGGCAATGGTGACGCCGGAGTACAAAAAGATAGAGCAATTCATTAGTGGATTGCCCGAGCAGATACAGAGCACGGTGACAGCAGCCAATCACACCACCGTCCAACCACTGATTCGCTTGGCGCACAAGCTAACTGACCAGGCGGTAGCCCAGGGGAAACTGCCAAAAAGGGGGGAACACCTGAAACCCCAAGAACCCAAGCGAAAGTGGGAGCCCAACAACAACAACAACAACAACAACCGAACCTTTTCACCCCAGCAGCCAACTCAACACCGACCCACACCTGCAAAAGTCTTCACTGCCACACAACCAAACAATCAGGACAAAGGGGAATATCGGGGCAACAACCCCAAATGCAACAACTGCTCATACCACCATCACGGCCCATGCCGAAGAGTTCGGTGCAGCAACTGTGGCAGGAACGGACACCTGGCCAAGGAATGCCGATCAAACCCCAACCCTAACCCCAACAAGGATAACACACTAAAGGGGTGCTTCACTTGCGGCAAGCCCGGACATATGCGCCGAGACTGTCCGCAAAACAAGAACGCAGGAGGCAACCCGGCTAGGGGTCGGGCATTCGTGATTGGATCCGGTGAAGCCAAAGATGATCCGAACGTCGTCACCGGTACGTTTCTTTTAAATAATGTCTACGCTAGTATATTATTTGATACCGGTGCCGATAGGAGTTTTATCTCTAGTGAATTTAGCAAATTGCTTGACATGACACCAACACCACTAGATTATAAGTATACCGTAGAGTTAGCGGATGGAAAACTCATCGAAACACAACACATCATCAAAGGATGCGTTCTGACACTGGCAGACCATCAGTTGGTGATCGACCTGATGCCAGTAACTCTCGGAAGCTTCGACGTGGTGATTGGAATGGATTGGTTATCTGCAAACCATGCTGAGATCGTGTGCAACGAGAAGGTCGTACGAGTTACGTTACCGAGTGGTGAGCAGATCTCAATCCAAGGAGAACGACGCGGGATACCACTAAACATCATGTCATGCATGAAGGCTAGCAAATATATAAAGAAAGGATACACGGCTATCCTGGCTCTTATTTCCGAACAACCAAAGAAGGAACGAAAGATTGAAGACATTGCTGTTGTTCGCGATTATTCAGAAGTCTTTCCTGACGATCTACCGGGACTACCACCGGCACGGCAAGTGGAGTTTCAGATAGATCTAACGCCAGGAGCAGCACCGATAGCCAAGGCACCATATCGACTGGCTCCTACTGAAATGCAGGAACTATCTAATCAACTGCAAGAGTTATTAGATAAGGGATTCATTAGACCGAGTTTCTCACCATGGGGAGCTCCGGTCTTGTTTGTGAAAAAGAAAGACGGTTCATTCCGTATGTGCATAGATTACCGAGAATTGAACAAGGTAACGATCAGGAACCGATACCCTCTACCTCGAATAGACGATCTGTTTGACCAGTTGCAAGGGTCAAGCTTCTATTCGAAAATCGATCTGAGATCGGGTTACCATCAACTCAGGATACAAGAGGACGATATACCAAAGACCGCATTCAGGACGCGGTACGGACATTACGAATTTCTGGTCATGCCATTTGGGTTGACTAACGCACCGGCCGTATTTATGGATCTCATGAATCGGGTGTGTAAACCGTATCTCGACAAGTTCGTAATTGTATTCATAGATGACATCTTGATCTACTCGAAGACTCAGGAAGAACATGCCGATCACTTGAGACGTGTCTTAGAACTACTAAAGAAGGAACAACTATACGCGAAATTCTCCAAATGTGATTTCTGGATTCGCGAAGTTCAGTTCCTTGGACACGTAGTAAACGAGAAAGGGATACACGTAGACCCAGCCAAAATCGAGGCAATCAAGAATTGGGCAGCGCCTAAGACTCCAACTGAGGTGCGACAGTTCTTAGGATTGGCCGGGTACTACAGGCGGTTTATTGAGGGATTCTCAAAGATCGCGCAATCATTGACTTCCCTCACACACAAAGACAAGAAATTCGAATGGGGAGAAAAGCAAGACGCTGCTTTCGATCTGTTGAAGCAGAAATTGTGCAGTGCACCGATCTTATCGCTACCAGATGGGTGCGAGGATTTTGTGGTGTACTGTGACGCATCAAAACAAGGACTCGGTTGTGTGCTGATGCAACGTGAGAAAGTTATAGCTTATGCGTCACGACAATTGAAGGTGCATGAAAAGAACTACACAACTCACGACTTAGAGTTGGGAGCCGTAGTGTTCGCACTAAAGATCTGGCGACATTATCTGTATGGCACCAAGTGCACAATATTTACTGATCATAAGAGCCTACAGCACATTCTCGACCAAAAGGAGCTGAACATGAGACAACGCAGATGGGTCGAACTGATAGGTGATTATGATTGTGCAATCAAATATCATCCCGGTAAAGCCAATGTAGTCGCCGACGCGCTAAGCCGGAAGGAAACAACCAAACGCGTGCGCGCACTACAACTCACCATTCACTCCGAATTGCCTAACCAAATTCGGGTCGCACAACAAGAAGCATTGAAAACCGAGAACCTCACTCTCGAAGCCATGAGAGGGATGGACAAACAGATGAAACAAAAGGACGACGGAGCTTACTACCTGCTGGATCGTATTTGGATTCCACGTTTTGGGGACTTAAGGAAGGTAGTAATGGATGAAGCTCACAAGAGTCGATACTCAGTACATCCAGGTTCTGACAAGATGTACCACGATCTAAAGGCAACTTATTGGTGGCCTAACATGAAGTCAGAAATCGCAACGTATGTGAGTAAGTGTCTGACTTGCTCAAAGGTCAAAGTAGAATACCAGAAGCCTTCGGGACTACTCCAACAGCCAGAAATTCCAGTATGGAAATGGGAACAGATTTCCATGGATTTTATCACAAAGCTGCCAAAGACAACAAGTGGTTGCGATACCATCTGGGTTATCGTAGACCGACTTACGAAATCGGCACATTTCCTGCCAATCAAAGAAACTGATAAACTGGAAAAGTTGACCCGAATCTACTTGAAGGAAATCGTATCCAGACACGGAGTCCCAATCTCTATAATATCGGACCGAGACAGCCGTTTCACGGCACACTTCTGGAAGTCCCTACACAAAGCGCTCGGAACGAGACTGGATATGAGTACAGCCTATCATCCACAAACCGATGGTCAGAGTGAACGAACCATCCAGACCTTGGAAGACATGCTTCGAGCATGTGTGATAGACTTCGGTAACAGCTGGGAGACTCACTTACCTTTGGTAGAATTCTCATATAATAACAGCTACCACACCAGCATTGGAGCTGCACCATTTGAAGCACTTTACGGACGCAAGTGCAGATCACCACTTTGTTGGGCGGAAGTTGGGGAAAGCCAACTGACTGGACCCGAGCTTGTGCACGAAACAACCGAAAAGATCGTGCAAATACGTAACAGAATGGCTGCGGCTCGAGATCGACAAAAGAGCTATGCCGACAAGAGGCGCAAGCCTTTGGAATTCCAAGTGGGAGACCGAGTACTACTTAAAGTCTCGCCTTGGAAGGGAGTGATTCGATTCGGGAAACGAGGAAAACTAAACCCTCGTTACATTGGACCTTTCGAGATCACTAGACGGATAGGCCCGGTGGCCTACGAACTACAGCTACCACAGGAACTAAGTAGCGTACACAACGTGTTTCACGTTTCAAACCTCAAGAAGTGTTTGTCGGACGAAACTCTCACAATTCCTTTAGAGGAAATCCAGATCGATGAACAACTACACTTCATAGAGGAACCGGTGGAAATTATGGACCGGGAACTCAAGAAGTTGAAACACAGTAAGATACCCATTGTAAAAGTTCGATGGAACTCACGACGAGGACCGGAATACACTTGGGAACGTGAGGATCAGATGAAGAAGAAATACCCTCATCTATTCGCCGAACAAACCAACACCAGCACGTGAACTGAATTTCGGGACGAAATTCCTATTAACTGGGGGATGATGTGACACCTCGTAATTTCCAGGTCAGCAACTTTATTATTTTAATAATAATGTTTATTATTATTTCATACGTGGCACTAGAATAATTGCATTTAGTGTGACACGTGGCACAACAGTCTAAACATACCGATAATTCAAGGAATTATCGCACAACACTCGCACGTGTCTTGAATAACGAACGTTGGTGAACGGATCAAGCGGTAACACGAAACACTGACTTAGGTTCGGTGAACCTAAATTAATAGACAAGACCAATATGACGAAACGATCCAGGTCAACTTTATTATTTAATAATGTTTATTATTATTTCATACGTGGCACTAGAATAATTGCATTTAGTGTGACACGTGGCACACAGTCTAAACATACCGATAATTCAAGGAATTATCGCACAACACTCGCACGTGTCTTGAATAACGAACGTTGGTGAACGGATCAAGCGGTAACACGAAAACACTGCACTTAGGTTCGGTGAACCTAAATTAACTAGAACAAGACCAATATGACGAGAAACGATGATCGTATTCGAGAAATACGAAAGAATCGGTTCAAAACAATGAATTGGGCCTATTGGGCTCAGCCGAAACCCATCGCGGTACGCGATGGGAAATCAATTGGGCTTTCGCGGTACGCGAAGCTTGAGCGGGGGAATTTGAATTCTCCGAAAACAATCGCGGTACGCGACGACCGATCGTCTTCCACCATCGCGGTACGCGGCGTGTTTCGGGAACAGAATGATTACTTTAATCATCGCGGTACGTGATTATGATTCTTGGGCGGTGCCGCGGTACGCGACGCAGCCCTATGCGCAGAAATCTTTATAAAACCAAGTATAATCATTCTGTTCATCTCTTCACCAAACCTCGCGACTGAAACCCTCCCCCACGACCATTGGTACCCTGCTACAACTCTTTTACACCAAAGAAGCTATTTTCAACCCTTGGAAGCCTTTAGGGAAGGATTGAAGCCTTGTGGAAGCCTCAAGAACGCATTACCATCAACCCTCTCTGCGTTTGATCGAATCACAGACTCCTTAGGATTGTTCCAGGGCTGCTCAAGTCTCATCTCACGGATTTACGCTTGGGAAGGTAGTTTCTATAGTCAATAATGCCTAACATCACTAGAAATCACACATGCAAGCCTTCTAGGCTACATGCATCATCACCACTCACCATTGTCACGAAATTTTGATGATTTATATATGTTATTGAATATGTTTATCACTGATTTGAAGCTTTGATGATGATTCATGATGATCTTGAATACCTATGGTTGTTGTATGTTGATTTTATCACAAAATAACTACTTGTGAGTACATGCATGGATGATCTAAGTAGATTCACATGATGTTTGGTATTGAAATGTTGTTAGTAATGATATTGATGATATTCTACATGATCTAAGATGTTGGATGATGTCAAAATTGGCTATTTGGGCATATTGCTAAAAATAGTAACTTTTATGTTACATATTGGTGAATCTGGACGAAATGGTAACATGCATGTGTTTAGATCTATATGTTATGCTTAAAATGATGATTAGAAACTATTGAGATGGATACTTGATGCATAGGAATGTCTAGAATAGTCAAAAGGATGATTTCTATCAAAGTTACTATAAATAGTAACTTTTTGTTGCAAGATTACAAATGGGTAAGATGTATGATAATGTTTTAAGTCTAACATGTTCATTTAGTGATTATATGATGTTATTGGAAGGAATAAGTATTGGGAAACTTGATTTGGAGTTATTTCTATAAGTTACTAAATATAGTAACTTTATTTGTAAATTCTATAAATTGTCACATGTTAGTTGTAACGAGCATGATTGATAGACTAGTTAGGACTAATATGATGATAATAAGCGATGTTGATTGTTAAATTTGTGAAAATATGCTTATTTTAGTACCTTTCCATAAATGGAAACTTTTACGCGCAAACTATGCTAAACCGGCTATGTATAACTATGTGCTATGTGATAACATGCTCATTTAGGATAAATATGCATGTTAGAATAATCGGAATATGATTTTATGCATAACTTGCCAAATATGAAAACTTTCCTAAAATAGAAACTTACCATAAATGGTAAGTTTCCTCATGGGAACGATCTTGGTATCCGTACACTTCACACGACACTAAATCGCACACTTACACGAACACTTGATCCAAACCGTCACCAACGGGTCGTTAGGTCAAACACGATCGACACGGTCAAACACGGTCAACTCGACCTACGTAACCACTTAGTGTTGTTGAACACTAACACGGTCCGGTGAGACCCACATATGTGAACACGAACTCATAGTACCTATGTGATATAGGTGACTACTAGCCGGCGAGCTACACGTACTCTTTTGAGCTAACGCATATCTAAACTCAGGTGAGTTTACGGCCCCACTTTTACTCTTTAACTGCTTTTACTCAATCTTGGGGTGAGAATACTATGCAACTGTTTTAGATATATGACTGGTATGTTGTAAAACTATTTTTGAGTGTAACTATTATCGCATAAAGCCCTCACTTATCCTTACCGTTAATTGTTACGAACGAGTCGTTATTACGTAGTACTACTGGGTTTGACTAGCCCCACTCGGCAACAACTTTGACTGGAGGTCATAACGAGTGTAATAATCGATGTGAATTGCGAGTTCAGCGATGACTCGCGGAGGCAAATGGAAACAGTCTAGTTTCGGTAAGATGACATGACACACTCTACGGATCGTAGTATCCAACGAACAACTTAACATACCCAGTATATGTCTGTTTACTTTTCTGTCTGTCTAAACCTGTGAACTCACCAACTTTTTAGTTGACACTTTTCGCATGTATTCTCAGGTAACTGATGGAGCCTACGCTAGGATACACACAAGGAAGCCTTAAGGAGTCTGGCCTGCATATAGACTCGTATCTTAGGCGTTGTGTGCATTTGTTATGATTTGAAAACAATTTATTATGTAGTGTCTTGAACAATTACTTTCCGCTGCAACTTATGTACTATGATGTTTAACATTTTCCGCTGCATACTTTTATGAATTTGTCTAATTTCACAAACTGTGTGATTGTATAACTCATATAGAAGTCGTTCTATATGACCAAGAGCTATGATCCTGGCCACGTCACACCCACGTGGACTGACACCACGAGTGGGAATTTGGGGGTGTGACAGACTGGTATCAGAGCCTTGGTTATAGGGAACTAGGTTTGCATTTAGTGAACTTAGACTATAGCCACTGCTCTACAATAGACACTACACTAGAATTTGCACACTGATGTTAATTCTTTTATTGAACTATTATGTACTAACATGAGAACTTACAGGATGGCCGACAACAATAGGGACACTGGCAGGAACCCGGGCAAACGCCCAGCCATCGATGACTTGACCGAGGACAGTCGACGTAGGATCGACAGTATTGTGGCACAGGTAGACGCGGAGATGGAGAGGAGGACCCAGATGTTGGCGCGGGAGCGTTACTGGGGATGGCTGCCTAGCCTCTTATTACGGTGGATAGAGACTGAGCGGGTACCTACCCCGCGATACAGAGGTGATACCTCTGAGGGTCCGCGACTACCGGCACTTGGGATGCCGATGGAGAGAGCCTTCGCGGCTCATGTGGCCGTAACCCGGCGGGAGTTTCGGAGGAGTGCCGAGCTATCCGACGAGGTGCGTGTTCTTCGCGAGAAGAACGATCGCCTGGAAAGGCGAAGTGACCGGCTGGAGGAGGAGAAGGATCGTCTAGAGGAGACGGTGGAGACACTACGTCTCCAAGTGGCTCAGCTCATGTCCCAGCATGGGCAGATAGTTGATGTTGTGCAGGAGCACGACGGGCGTATTACCGAGAACCGGACGGACATCGTCGAGACGCAGGCGATGGTGCAGGCGAGCGACGCCATGCTTAACGCATGGGCGGCGCAATTCATCGAGGAGCCACCAGCCGAGGACGATGAGCCACAGTTCGAGGCCGAGGACCTCGAGGGTCCCGACGAAGATCCGGACGAGGACCCGGAAGAGGACGAGGATGATGATGAGGACGCAGCTAGCAACATCTCCCATGTCTCCATGGATTCGGATTAGTGGGTTTTATTATTTTGGTATTGTTTGTTTCATTTTATTTCCTTTTGGCCTAGACGAGCGGGATGTGCTCGGAAAATTTGCATTGTACTTTCCTTTCAAATTATTGTACTTCAAATTGGATATTAATGAAAATTATGATTTGCTATTATCTGCCTTATTATTGTTAACACTGTTAGTGAAATCTTGCTATGATATCTGACATGACATCTGACATGACAACTATTCTAACTTGGGCTAACACTTAGCATATGATGACTAACATTCTAACCCCTCTATATAGAAACATGTCTGCAAGAGGAAACAACGCTCTACGACTCAAACGCAAGGCCGAAAAGGCACGGATCGACATGATGGTCGAGCGGAAATTTAACAAGGTACTCGCGGAGTACGAAGCCAACCGTCACACCAGTGAGACGAGTGGCACTAACAACGGTATTAGCCTTTGCCTAACGTAACTAGCATAGAATAGACAGCCTAGATACTAACACGTTGTATTGAACTACCGATGCACAGGACCCCAGGGAGGAGCGGCAAAGGGATGCTCGTTTAAGGCATTCCTGAGCTGTCATCCTCACAAGTTTCAGGGCACGGAAGGGGCAGTGGGACTGCTCCGATGGATAGAGAAGGTGGAATCGGTTTTCTCTATGGCCGAATGCTCTGACGGGAACCGAGTGAAATATGCCACAGGAGTACTGGAGGGACCGGCCCTCACCTGGTGGAACTCTCATGTCCAGACACTCGGGCTGGATACTGCAAACTCCATCCCATGGGAGAACTTTACGAGAATGCTCCACGAGGAGTATTGTCCTCGGGACGAAATTCGGAAGCTGGAAGAAGAATTCTGGACGCACAAAATGGTGGGATCCGAGATCGAGAAATACTGTACTCGATTTCACGAACTGTGCAAGTTGTGCCCGGCAATGGTGACGCCGGAGTACAAAAAGATAGAGCAATTCATTAGTGGATTGCCCGAGCAGATACAGAGCACGGTGACAGCAGCCAATCACACCACCGTCCAACCACTGATTCGCTTGGCGCACAAGCTAACTGACCAGGCGGTAGCCCAGGGGAAACTGCCAAAAAGGGGGGAACACCTGAAACCCCAAGAACCCAAGCGAAAGTGGGAGCCCAACAACAACAACAACAACAACCGAACCTTTTCACCCCAGCAGCCAACTCAACACCGACCCACACCTGCAAAAGTCTTCACTGCCACACAACCAAACAATCAGGACAAAGGGGAATATCGGGGCAACAACCCCAAATGCAACAACTGCTCATACCACCATCACGGCCCATGCCGAAGAGTTCGGTGCAGCAACTGTGGCAGGAACGGACACCTGGCCAAGGAATGCCGATCAAACCCCAACCCTAACCCCAACAAGGATAACACACTAAAGGGGTGCTTCACTTGCGGCAAGCCCGGACATATGCGCCGAGACTGTCCGCAAAACAAGAACGCAGGAGGCAACCCGGCTAGGGGTCGGGCATTCGTGATTGGATCCGGTGAAGCCAAAGATGATCCGAACGTCGTCACCGGTACGTTTCTTTTAAATAATGTCTACGCTAGTATATTATTTGATACCGGTGCCGATAGGAGTTTTATCTCTAGTGAATTTAGCAAATTGCTTGACATGACACCAACACCACTAGATTATAAGTATACCGTAGAGTTAGCGGATGGAAAACTCATCGAAACACAACACATCATCAAAGGATGCGTTCTGACACTGGCAGACCATCAGTTGGTGATCGACCTGATGCCAGTAACTCTCGGAAGCTTCGACGTGGTGATTGGAATGGATTGGTTATCTGCAAACCATGCTGAGATCGTGTGCAACGAGAAGGTCGTACGAGTTACGTTACCGAGTGGTGAGCAGATCTCAATCCAAGGAGAACGACGCGGGATACCACTAAACATCATGTCATGCATGAAGGCTAGCAAATATATAAAGAAAGGATACACGGCTATCCTGGCTCTTATTTCCGAACAACCAAAGAAGGAACGAAAGATTGAAGACATTGCTGTTGTTCGCGATTATTCAGAAGTCTTTCCTGACGATCTACCGGGACTACCACCGGCACGGCAAGTGGAGTTTCAGATAGATCTAACGCCAGGAGCAGCACCGATAGCCAAGGCACCATATCGACTGGCTCCTACTGAAATGCAGGAACTATCTAATCAACTGCAAGAGTTATTAGATAAGGGATTCATTAGACCGAGTTTCTCACCATGGGGAGCTCCGGTCTTGTTTGTGAAAAAGAAAGACGGTTCATTCCGTATGTGCATAGATTACCGAGAATTGAACAAGGTAACGATCAAGAACCGATACCCTCTACCTCGAATAGACGATCTGTTTGACCAGTTGCAAGGGTCAAGCTTCTATTCGAAAATCGATCTGAGATCGGGTTACCATCAACTCAGGATACAAGAGGACGATATACCAAAGACCGCATTCAGGACGCGGTACGGACATTACGAATTTCTGGTCATGCCATTTGGGTTGACTAACGCACCGGCCGTATTTATGGATCTCATGAATCGGGTGTGTAAACCGTATCTCGACAAGTTCGTAATTGTATTCATAGATGACATCTTGATCTACTCGAAGACTCAGGAAGAACATGCCGATCACTTGAGACGTGTCTTAGAACTACTAAAGAAGGAACAACTATACGCGAAATTCTCCAAATGTGATTTCTGGATTCGCGAAGTTCAGTTCCTTGGACACGTAGTAAACGAGAAAGGGATACACGTAGACCCAGCCAAAATCGAGGCAATCAAGAATTGGGCAGCGCCTAAGACTCCAACTGAGGTGCGACAGTTCTTAGGATTGGCCGGGTACTACAGGCGGTTTATTGAGGGATTCTCAAAGATCGCGCAATCATTGACTTCCCTCACACACAAAGACAAGAAATTCGAATGGGGAGAAAAGCAAGACGCTGCTTTCGATCTGTTGAAGCAGAAATTGTGCAGTGCACCGATCTTATCGCTACCAGATGGGTGCGAGGATTTTGTGGTGTACTGTGACGCATCAAAACAAGGACTCGGTTGTGTGCTGATGCAACGTGAGAAAGTTATAGCTTATGCGTCACGACAATTGAAGGTGCATGAAAAGAACTACACAACTCACGACTTAGAGTTGGGAGCCGTAGTGTTCGCACTAAAGATCTGGCGACATTATCTGTATGGCACCAAGTGCACAATATTTACTGATCATAAGAGCCTACAGCACATTCTCGACCAAAAGGAGCTGAACATGAGACAACGCAGATGGGTCGAACTGATAGGTGATTATGATTGTGCAATCAAATATCATCCCGGTAAAGCCAATGTAGTCGCCGACGCGCTAAGCCGGAAGGAAACAACCAAACGCGTGCGCGCACTACAACTCACCATTCACTCCGAATTGCCTAACCAAATTCGGGTCGCACAACAAGAAGCATTGAAAACCGAGAACCTCACTCTCGAAGCCATGAGAGGGATGGACAAACAGATGAAACAAAAGGACGACGGAGCTTACTACCTGCTGGATCGTATTTGGATTCCACGTTTTGGGGACTTAAGGAAGGTAGTAATGGATGAAGCTCACAAGAGTCGATACTCAGTACATCCAGGTTCTGACAAGATGTACCACGATCTAAAGGCAACTTATTGGTGGCCTAACATGAAGTCAGAAATCGCAACGTATGTGAGTAAGTGTCTGACTTGCTCAAAGGTCAAAGTAGAATACCAGAAGCCTTCGGGACTACTCCAACAGCCAGAAATTCCAGTATGGAAATGGGAACAGATTTCCATGGATTTTATCACAAAGCTGCCAAAGACAACAAGTGGTTGCGATACCATCTGGGTTATCGTAGACCGACTTACGAAATCGGCACATTTCCTGCCAATCAAAGAAACTGATAAACTGGAAAAGTTGACCCGAATCTACTTGAAGGAAATCGTATCCAGACACGGAGTCCCAATCTCTATAATATCGGACCGAGACAGCCGTTTCACGGCACACTTCTGGAAGTCCCTACACAAAGCGCTCGGAACGAGACTGGATATGAGTACAGCCTATCATCCACAAACCGATGGTCAGAGTGAACGAACCATCCAGACCTTGGAAGACATGCTTCGAGCATGTGTGATAGACTTCGGTAACAGCTGGGAGACTCACTTACCTTTGGTAGAATTCTCATATAATAACAGCTACCACACCAGCATTGGAGCTGCACCATTTGAAGCACTTTACGGACGCAAGTGCAGATCACCACTTTGTTGGGCGGAAGTTGGGGAAAGCCAACTGACTGGACCCGAGCTTGTGCACGAAACAACCGAAAAGATCGTGCAAATACGTAACAGAATGGCTGCGGCTCGAGATCGACAAAAGAGCTATGCCGACAAGAGGCGCAAGCCTTTGGAATTCCAAGTGGGAGACCGAGTACTACTTAAAGTCTCGCCTTGGAAGGGAGTGATTCGATTCGGGAAACGAGGAAAACTAAACCCTCGTTACATTGGACCTTTCGAGATCACTAGACGGATAGGCCCGGTGGCCTACGAACTACAGCTACCACAGGAACTAAGTAGCGTACACAACGTGTTTCACGTTTCAAACCTCAAGAAGTGTTTGTCGGACGAAACTCTCACAATTCCTTTAGAGGAAATCCAGATCGATGAACAACTACACTTCATAGAGGAACCGGTGGAAATTATGGACCGGGAACTCAAGAAGTTGAAACACAGTAAGATACCCATTGTAAAAGTTCGATGGAACTCACGACGAGGACCGGAATACACTTGGGAACGTGAGGATCAGATGAAGAAGAAATACCCTCATCTATTCGCCGAACAAACCAACACCAGCACGTGAACTGAATTTCGGGACGAAATTCCTATTAACTGGGGGATGATGTGACACCTCGTAATTTCCAGGTCAGCAACTTTATTATTTTAATAATAATGTTTATTATTATTTCATACGTGGCACTAGAATAATTGCATTTAGTGTGACACGTGGCACACAGTCTAAACATACCGATAATTCAAGGAATTATCGCACAACACTCGCACGTGTCTTGAATAACGAACGTTGGTGAACGGATCAAGCGGTAACACGAAAACACTGCACTTAGGTTCGGTGAACCTAAATTAACTAGAACAAGACCAATATGACGAGAACCGATGATCGTATTCGAGAAATACGAAAGAATCGGTTCAAAACAATGAATTGGGCCTATTGGGCTCAGCCGAAACCCATCGCGGTACGCGATGGGAAATCAATTGGGCTTTCGCGGTACGCGAAGCTTGAGCGGGGGAATTTGAATTCTCCGAAAACAATCGCGGTACGCGGCGTGTTTCGGGAACAGAATGATTACTTTAATCATCGCGGTACGTGATTATGATTCTTGGGCGGTGCCGCGGTACGCGACGCAGCCCTATGCGCAGAAATCTTTATAAAACCAAGTATAATCATTCTGTTCATCTCTTCACCAAACCTCGCGACTGAAACCCTCCCCCACGACCATTGGTACCCTGCTACAACTCTTTTACACCAAAGAAGCTATTTTCAACCCTTGGAAGCCTTTAGGGAAGGATTGAAGCCTTGTGGAAGCCTCAAGAACGCATTACCATCAACCCTCTCTGCGTTTGATCGAATCACAGACTCCTTAGGATTGTTCCAGGGGCTGCTCAAGTCTCATCTCACGGATTTACGCTTGGGAAGGTAGTTTCTATAGTCAATAATGCCTAACATCACTAGAAATCACACATGCAAGCCTTCTAGGCTACATGCATCATCACCACTCACCATTGTCACGAAATTTTGATGATTTATATATGTTATTGAATATGTTTATCACTGATTTGAAGCTTTGATGATGATTCATGATGATCTTGAATACCTATGGTTGTTGTATGTTGATTTTATCACAAAATAACTACTTGTGAGTACATGCATGGATGATCTAAGTAGATTCACATGATTTTGGTATTGAAATGTTGTTAGTAATGATATTGATGATATTCTACATGATCTAAGATGTTGGATGATGTCAAAATTGGCTATTTGGGCATATTGCTAAAAATAGTAACTTTTATGTTACATATTGGTGAATCTGGACGAAATGGTAACATGCATGTGTTTAGATCTATATGTTATGCTTAAAATGATGATTAGAAACTATTGAGATGGATACTTGATGCATAGGAATGTCTAGAATAGTCAAAAGGATGATTTCTATCAAAGTTACTATAAATAGTAACTTTTTGTTGCAAGATTACAAATGGGTAAGATGTATGATAATGTTTTAAGTCTAACATGTTCATTTAGTGATTATATGATGTTATTGGAAGGAATAAGTATTGGGAAACTTGATTTGGAGTTATTTCTATAAGTTACTAAATATAGTAACTTTATTTGTAAATTCTATAAATTGTCACATGTTAGTTGTAACGAGCATGATTGATAGACTAGTTAGGACTAATATGATGATAATAAGCGATGTTGATTGTTAAATTTGTGAAAATATGCTTATTTTAGTACCTTTCCATAAATGGAAACTTTTACGCGCAAACTATGCTAAACCGGCTATGTATAACTATGTGCTATGTGATAACATGCTCATTTAGGATAAATATGCATGTTAGAATAATCGGAATATGATTTTATGCATAACTTGCCAAATATTGGAAACTTTCCTAAAATAGAAACTTACCATAAATGGTAAGTTTCCTCATGGGAACGATCTTGGTATCCGTACACTTCACACGACACTAAATCGCACACTTACACGACACTTGATCCAAACCGTCACCAACGGGTCGTTAGGTCAAACACGATCGACACGGTCAAACACGGTCAACTCGACCTACGTAACCACTTAGTGTTGTTGAACACTAACACGGTCCGGTGAGACCCACATATGTGAACACGAACTCATAGTACCTATGTGATATAGGTGACTACTAGCCGGCGAGCTACACGTACTCTTTTGAGCTAACGCATATCTAAACTCAGGTGAGTTTACGGCCCCACTTTTACTCTTTAACTGCTTTTACTCAATCTTGGGGTGAGAATACTATGCAACTGTTTTAGATATATGACTGGTATGTTGTAAAACTATTTTTGAGTGTAACTATTATCGCATAAAGCCCTCACTTATCCTTACCGTTATTGTTACGAACGAGTCGTTATTACGTAGTACTACTGGGTTTGACTAGCCCCACTCGGCAACAACTTTGACTGGAGGTCATAACGAGTGTAATAATCGATGTGAATTGCGAGTTCAGCGATGACTCGCGGAGGCAAATGGAAACAGTCTAGTTTCGGTAAGATGACATGACACACTCTACGGATCGTAGTATCCAACGAACAACTTAACATACCCAGTATATGTCTGTTTACTTTTCTGTCTGTCTAAACCTGTGAACTCACCAACTTTTTAGTTGACACTTTTCGCATGTATTCTCAGGTAACTGATGGAGCCTACGCTAGATACACACAAGGAAGCCTTAAGGAGTCTGGCCTGCATATAGACTCGTATCTTAGGCGTTGTGTGCATTTGTTATGATTTGAAAACAATTTATTATGTAGTGTCTTGAACAATTACTTTCCGCTGCAACTTATGTACTATGATGTTTAACATTTTCCGCTGCATACTTTTATGCGATAATAGTT
>SZYD01002027.1:0-48960 GCA_009363875.1 Mikania micrantha | reverse complement strand
AATGCAAATCCGTAGCCATCGCGTATCAATCTTTCATATCATATTTTACGTGTTTAGTAATACATAAATTAAATTCTATTTGTCCTACAATAGATACGTGGATCTTGTGTCACATATAATTAGCTTTCCTTCACGTGTTATATTGTTGCCATGCTAAATTGCATGTCTTTTACGTATAGTTCGAATATGTTGTAGGATTTGATGAACCTTTTGTTTTATTTGATATTCAAAAATTTCAATAATGTTTAATATAGATAAATAACTCAAAACAATGTGAAGATATTATTTGTGAAGCACTAGATATGGTTTTAAACTTGGTAAATTGGATAACAATCTATCTAAAAGATGATCTATTGGTTGTTAACATGGTCGGCCATAAGAGGGTGTCAGAGGTGCAACCGCATCGAGTTTCATTTTTGAGATCCTAGATTTTTTGGGGTGCTCAAAATTTTGAATTATTTTTATATTTATATAATATATAAAATTTATTTTTAAATATATATATATATTTGTTATATAAAAAATCATTTTGTTAAAATAATTTTATTTTATTATATATTCACTTATTTTTAGTATCAATTATCATCAATTTATAAATTTTTTGTATGTGTAGGTGTCACTTTTAGTTTTTGCATAGGGTGCTCAAAATCTCAAAGACAACTCTGGTTGTTAATAATCTATATATCATTGGTTTAGTTTTATCAATGATTATCCAACTTTAACTTTCATCAAAAAAAAGTAATCATTATTATTTTACACTTGATTTCTAGTCGATTTCATTTACAAAGATGATTTTGTTAAAAAAAAAAAACTTACAAGTTAAAAATTAAGTGAAAATCATGTATAAGTTAACAATGATTATGCTACTAGGATTTCATTTCGAAACAAAACTGAAAGTTACAATTATAATTACTTAAACTATTAGTATGAATTATTATTGATATTTTTTCATAAATTTAGATTGTTAAAATCTAATTTTCCTACAAACTTTCAACATAGATTTTGTTTATAAACTCGAAGATTATATACGAAATTGCTTGCTTAAATTGAGAAAGTTATTGAATAAACTAATAATGAAGATACATATAATATTAACTTCTACAAAATATAATCATATATTTATTTTATTCAACATAAAAATTTAATTAATTTTGTTTATTATATCTGATAAGTTTGAGAGATGTGAAAACTATTGAGCATTACATTAATATGTAAATATTGTTATCATAATAGTTTCTTAACAGTAAAACATCTTCAATTAACTTCTATACGTTATTCTCGTCCTAAATAATTTAGGATTGATCTTAACATACGAATGTCTACAAGGTAGTCTCGTACAAATGTATTAACTATTGATATTAACAGATATAACACAAATAAATTGATATGTGTCATGTCAACATGATGTTTCAATTTCAAAATTTTGACTATTTAATTCTTACCATTAATAACTCATATTATCTAATAATTGAGTAGTATATATAAGATGACTTGGTCCAAATGTGAGTTGTGATGGGAATTTGGATATGTTGTCTCATTTGTGACCACCATATAACACATACTTTTTCAACTTGCACACATTAGATAAACATGTATTTTAGGTCAAATTAGTAAAACATATTTAATTTACCTTAATTCATTTATGAGAAACATTTTATGTCAATTGTCTTTCATCTTGCTTACAAAAAATCAGACCAACATCTGTCCAACCATTTCTTTAAAACTACATGATTTTCTTGTCAATAAATTTTAAAATGACTCAATTTTTGGATTACTCGCTATTAGAATAGTATAGATCGACATATTAACAATTATAACAATTTTAAAATTTCATTAAAATGTTATCTTAAAGCCCTAAGATCCGAGTTGTTATAGTATGCAAATCCGAGTTTACCCCTTACTAGATCGAGTCTACAAATAGTTTGTCATGAGGATGTTTTAGATTGATAATTAAAACTATGACGTAGGTATTCGCAAGGATGTCACACACAAATAAAAAAATGTTATTATGTTATTTTGTTTTAGTAGTATAATAATACATTACAAAAAGAAAATGACAAAATGGAACTCCTTATCCAAACTCATTTTCAATTAAATTTGAATGACCTTTAGTTCATTTAAAAGTGAAAAGTCATTGTGTTAGTTTGAAAATATGTGTGAATAGCAATATTTTTATGATCTCCATTCATACGTGACAAATTTTCCCTCTCAAGTCTCATGTAGTCATATTAAGACAGTTTTGAAAGTTGGATCTAACCAACCGTTGCCAGAATGGTGTTATTGATTTGATTTGAAAGTTGGATCTATCTATGTTTGTTTAACATTTTTACCCCAGTATGTTCCGCTTTTGTTATGAATGTAATGTTTTGTTTCGTTTATTACATACTTTTGTTTTGTTTATTACATACTTTTGTTTATATGATTTGGCCTTTTTTTTAAATTGATACTACTGTATAACACGATTTGATTTTGTGTTAATTCTATTTGATATTCTTTCAGTTAATATATGTGCAATTGCATGTATTTGAACGAAATATTATATTATGTGTGTTTTATTTGTTATTTTGTGCAGGTTATTTAATAAATATCATATAAAGTTAAATTGAAAAACATGTGTTGTAACTTGTCCTTAGAAATCCGATTACCGATTAACATGACTCGAATAAATATAAAACCGATTACTACGAAATAATGTAACCCAAATCTTTTTTGAATTAGTAAATAGGTAGGATTCGTATAAAAGCTAGAATAACCCAAAACCCGATTAAAAAACCTAAAAAACACCCTAGACGGATTACTTGTTGGATTTTCAAAACATTACCCACATGCTATTCTTGCACATGACATACATAGTTGAAGTTTAAACAAAATGTTTATATAATAGACGTTATCAACTTATCATCTTGCTTACTTCTTCTTCTTTTTTTTAAATTAATTTGTAAAGGGGGTTTTTTTTTGCCTAAATTTCACTCTCTAGTCTTGCATGATATGACAATCATTAACACAAGTCATTAATGGTGTCTGCTTGTACCTATTTTTCTACTTATTGATTGGCATTAAATCCCCTCTTTTTTTCTTTGAAAAAAAATAAAGGTGGTGAGGTGACCAACTTCTTGATGGCCACTTTGGTCGACTATAAAGGGTACTAATATTCGTATACCTATCTTTATTATATATGTATCTTACTTACATAAATATACTTATACATATTTTTAACATTAAAAAGTAATATTATTGGTACAACGTTGTATCAATACCAATAGCCTTTATTAATTATATGTTAAATTTCAATTTTTTATTTTTTTGAGTTAAATTATAATTAAAAATAAATAATTTAGCTATAAAGAGTTAAAAACGATTGAAGTGTGCTTAGTATTACTCTCCACTTCGTCTCTTTAATGCTAAACATAACAATCAGCGATATAAACGTCACTCGGCCTTAATATCAAACTGTCGATCATATTTTAAAAAAACATTTATTTTATTTCAACACTGGATATTTTTTACAACGCGAACCCGACAATTAGGTCAGACAACCAACCCGAACCCGACTCAAATTTTTATTGGTAGACCCGAACCTGACATTTAACCTGAAATAGATATTTACTTTTTATATTTTACTTTAAAATCATAAATCATAATCAAAATATATTATATAATCAAAATACAATAACCAAAATACATCAAATTATGTAAAATACAATAATTTTCAGAATAAAATAAAAGAATACATAAATCAAAATATGTTATTTTTCAATCTTGTTATAATCTATTTTATTTTCAAAATTTTATCGTATATAAAATAATATCTTGAATGATATCATTCATTTTTTTGTTAGTAATCTTATAATCAGAATATAAATATATGAAAATTCAACACTAAATACTATGATAACATAATATATGTTTATTCTAAATAATCAGGTCGACCGTCAACCTGATGGGTTGACCCGAACCTAACCCATTTATATAATCGGGTTGACGGGTTTGACCTGAAATAGACCCGAACCTATTTAGCCAAAACCCTAAACCAAAAAATTCATGTTAGGTTCATGTCGTGTTATCGGGTCGTGTCGAAAGTTCACGCCCATACCCCACACACGCCCTTTTGAGTTCGTTTGCAAACTTAAACGTCGGAAACAAACGCCACACTCGGATGGGCACATCCTAAGGGTTTTTGGATTTCTAAACGTGACCAAAGCACCCACTTAGGTGTAGAAGGGGGCAAAACGGTTTTTTGGAAGCGGTTTTGTTGCAAATTGGATTAGGTTTTGGTAAATAAAGTCAAAAATCGATTCCGGTTAAGTTTGAGTTTTTGACTAATTTTTATTGAATTTTGGACGGTTCAGGTTATGATTACTCTGAGAAATCAAAACCGTGTATTCCTGTCAGTTTTGGTTTGACTGATTATGAATCGGGTAGTTAGGTTTGGTTAGAAAACCAGCCTTTTTCAAGAGCTACATCCAATATCAAAATATTGCAAAAAACATGCAAAAATATATTAACTTGTCCAAACATTAAAAAAACTAAGAACATATATAACATATATAATCGAATATGTTAGTATTGGATACTTACTTTCGGTTGTTAGTGTTGGAAGCTTACATTTTTTTTGGTTATTAGTCTTGGATACATGGATGTTTAACGGTTTGATTTATGATTTAAACGGTTTATTTGGTTCGGTTATACAATTTTTATTTTTTTTAGCCCAACCAAAACTAAACCAAACCATATTAGGAATTAGACCATCCAAACCGAATTCAATTCGATTTTGTTTTAGTTAAAACCGAACAAATCGAATTCAACCAAATAAACCGATTAAAAAACAAATAAGATGTTTAAACCGAATTCAAACGAATAAACCAAATTCATCCTTATATATTATTATTAAACAAAAAACTGAATAAACCAACCAAACCCAATTCAAAGAATTTAGTTGAGTTTTTTGGTTACGAATACGGTTTGGTTTTCGGTTTTTAACATTATTTGTTTTTTTTAACACCTCTAGTTGGTTGCTTACATTTTTTATATAACCTATGAAAATAACCCGTTTCAAAATGGTCTGAATTTTGTGTATTTTTTTCTCCTTACCCGTCGCTTAAAACAAACACTTGGAAGATGATTTGACTTTATTTTATTGATGAGTTGATATGATAAAGAAACTTTGATGGAGGAGATGAAGACTTAAGAGAGGGAGATGTGATAGTAGTGGTGGCGGTGAAGAAGAAAATGAAGTGTAGACTAAAGTAGGACGAAAAATGAAATTTATGGATGGCATATTTATTATAATAAATTAATGTTTAAAAACATACAACATATTTCAACTTTGATTACCGCTCCCATAGTAGTAACCTAATCTTCTATATATAATAAACAAGTAACTCAAATAACATTTGTAAAATTCTTAAACAATTTAATGACACTTGTCAAATTTTTAAACAATTTTTGACATGTGCCACATTCTAACCATGTTATCCAATTTTCATTCATATTAAATGACTATATATATTATCTTTCATATTAGATAATTAAAAAAAATACAATAACTAATGAATTTCGTTATATATTTTTTATATTAATACTAATTTTTTAATAAATTATAAATCAAATCTTTATATTAAAAATAGATTTTGAAATTAAAAATTATATAAAAACAATTTTTCTAAAAAAACTTAATCCATAAGTTTAAACAACAAGATTTGTATATAAAAAAATAGTTTTTTAAATACTAAATTTTTATTAATTACTATATAATATTTTTAATACAATTCATTTAATACACGAGATATTAACCTAGTTATTTAATAAATACTTTTTTTCGAATATTTGTAGAGGAAAAAAAATTGAAACTCTGAAATTTATGGATACCCATACTTTTTTATGCTTTTTGAATTTTGATTAATTTGGTGACTTTCTCGTAACTACTGAAAAAATAAATCTAATAATTAAATATTGTATATTTACACGCTTCAAACTTCAAATGTCGTGCACCGTAATACGAGATGAATCTGAGAATTTATATATATGATGTCGTAATCCCGTAATCGTGATAAAGCATGCTTTTGTCTATATTGTTGTTGTTTAGCATGCACATGGGATTTAATTTATATTAATAACTTTGAATTTTTAGTTATAAAATTGTTAACCACCTTGTATGAGTCCACTTTCTATATATTCTTTTTAATTAATTAATCTATCTATTATAATAAATCGAAGTTTCTAGAGACACATGGCGTGATTACAGAGCCTCTCAATTTTCATTTTCCCGCCTCTCTCTCCTATTAAATACACCTCATATTAAATAATAATATTAAATATAAGATACTTTGTTTTACATTTTTAAACTAAGAAACATATTTTATAATACATAAAAATATATTAATATTAAAAAAACACATTTTAAATATCCAACTTATTATAAAATATACAATTTTTTAAAATAGTATTTTAAGAAAAATAAAGAAACAAAAAAATTATTGTTTAAAAAATAATATAATTATTTTATTACTAAAATTATTAAATTATACAAAATTTTAGCCATATTTTATATTAAAAAATCTTATATTATCTATATTTTCATTAATGATTGTTTATTATATTTTTATCATTCAGCCCGTGTAATACACGGGGTGCTAACCTGTTATATATAGGATGATTTCTTTGTTAACCCACTCTTATTGCGGTAACCCGTATAACTCCTTCAAGATCAATCCAAATCTTTGTTTTCTTTTTTTAAATATCATTATTACACATAAACAATACTTTCTTTTTTTATGTGTATGTGTAAATTTGTCACCGATTTAAGATAGCATTGTAAGTTTTGGTTACAATACTTAATGTAACCAAAACTTGTTAATATAACCAAAACTTACAATGCTTTTAAATCTTAAACAGTAATAAATTTACATATACATATAAAAGAATAAATTATTGTTTATGTGTAATAATGATATTTAAAGAAAGAAAACAAAGATTTGGATTGATATGGAGTTATACGGATTACCGCAATAAGAGTGGGTTAACATTTGATCCTCTCCTTATATATATATAGGGGTTGGATCAACTAATAATATATTTTTGGCTAAGAAGAGTAAGAATAAATAGAGTTTCACATGTGACATGCTAAAAATAATAAAATCAAAAATCCAGTAAAAAAACAAAATCGCAGTACAAAAAAAAAAAACAAATTAAAAAATAGGCAAATTGGCTTTTAATAATCCAAACTTTGACCCATTGGACGATGCTGGTCACAACTATGAAAATCCCCAATAACGGTCCGAACTTTCGACATATTTTCCCGTGGCGAACCGCCGTCAAAAAACCCTAACGGCGTTAACTTTTTTTCGAGTTTCGAACAGATTTTTGAGTGCTTTTGTTCAGATGGAGAATACGAGTCGAATGGCGTATAACTTACCTTGAAACATTGCTCCAAATTTCTCAATTTGATGATTTTCTTTGACGAATTGAAAGTTTAAACACCAAAATTGGGAAATTTGGAGCAACGTTTCGAGGTAAGTTATAGGTCATTCGACTCGTATTCTCCATCTAAACAAAAGCCTTTAAAAATCCGTTCAAAACTCGAAAAAAAGTTAACGCCGTGAGGGTTTTTTTGACGGCGGTCCGCCACGGGATAATATGTCGAAAGTTCGGACCGTTATTGGGGATTTTCATAGTTGGGACCGGCAGCGGGCAATGGGTCAAAGTTTGGATTATTTAAATCCAATTTGCCTAAAAAATAAAATTTAGTACAAGAAAATCAAGCACAAAAATTTATATAGTAAAAAAAATAAAAACATAGTACAAAAAAATAAAAAGTAGTACAAAAATAAAAATATAGTACAAAAACATAAAAATACAGTAACAAAAGAATAGAGTATATAAAATAAGATTTTATATTGAAATTATCATGACGCATCTACAAATTTTATTAGTTCTTAACTACTCTTGTTTGGCAAAAAAATATTCTTTTTTGATCTTCACTATATATATGTATGTGTGTGTGTGTGTATATGAGAGGGTTTCTAAGAAAATCTTCATTTTGGAGAAAACCAAGAAAACGAACAACAATCATTAGCAATTAAACTTTTTTTTCTTCATTTTTTCTTTCTTATTTCCTTTTATTATAAGATAAAAATGTAAAAAAAGAATTTTTTTTTTTAAAATATGTATTTTAAGTTATTACATATATGTAACTTGTATGTTACACATACTAATTACATATATGTAACTGTATAAGTTATATGCGAAACTTTTTAGTTACATATACGTAACTTCGTGATATATAATATTTTCAAAAATTCCTTTTTTATTATAATATTTCTAACCTTACAATAAAAAATTATGATAAAAAATTTTAAAAAAATTATCGGTTAGTATGAGTTTTCTTGGGTTTTTTCAAGATTAGAAGTTTTTTTATGAACCTTCCTCTATATATATGTATATACATGTGTGTGTATATATATAGGGAGATGATCAAATGTTAACCCTCCCTTATAGCGTTAACCCGTTAACCTTGGCAAAAAATGTCTGAATCTTTGAATCTTTTTTCATGGCCTTTATTATACATAAATTTGGGGTTTTTTTTTTGTGTTTTTGCTAATTCATCACCGTTTAGAATTTAAAACAAATGTAAGTTTGAGTTTCACTATCTGATGTAAGCAGTGTAACACTATAGTCAACTTCGCGGTTAACTGGGAAACATGTCGCGCTACGCGACAATATAGTCAACTTCGCGGGTCAACATTCCCTCGCGTATCGCGAGGGTTCCTTCACATGGTGTCGCGATACGCGACGCCATCCCAGATTTGTTAAAAGTTTTTCAAGCCTTAGAGATCAGATTTTTAACCCCATTCCTTCTTTTCTACTCCATTAGCCCTTCATTTGATTATGAAGGCCAAGTGTAGGGAGGTTGTGGTTCTTGTGGTTTATTCATTCAAGGTTATGTTGATTAAACGTTTTGCAATTTTGTAAATTTTGATTTGTTTAGTTTCGAGAATCCGGGTTGGTTGGTGGTTGGACTTAATCATGGATATTATTGTTATCATGTTTTGGATGAATTGATGCTTGTTTGATCGTTGTTTTGTGTAGATTTTGTTTGCATGTTTACAGCCTGTGGAGCAAAAGTGGTAGATTGTGGAGCTACATAGAAAGATTGGCATTCGACAGTCTTTTCTTCAACCAGCTAAGTCATTTTCAGTTTTTAGTTTTAAATTTTTAGTTTTTCTTTTGTTTTTCCTTTCTCTCTACATTGGGGACAATGTAAAGTTTAAGTGTGGGGATGGGAAATTTAGTTTTGTTTTGTTTTAATAGTTAGTGTTTCTATTTAAGTTTTTGAGTCAAAATTTTTGAAAATTTTTGAAAATTTTGTCTCTGTCTTTAGCTTAGATCTTTCTTGTCTTTGTTTAAGTTAGTTGCAAAAGTGTGATGGGAAATGATAGGAAAGTTAGGTTCTGTGGTTTCTTTCATTGTTGACTAGTTGGTTTGGGTTTTATGCTTTGGTTATGGGATGTGTAGGTAGGCTCAACTGATTGTATTTTTCCCATAGGATTGGTATAATCTTAATTAAATGCATGAATTTCATGGGAAACATCTTGGGAATTTGGAATTAATGAAACTGTTTTCTGGTTAAAAAGAAGTTTTTGCATAATAACAAGTAAGAGTTTTAAAAATCGGATTTTTGTTTGGCACATAAGTACTCTTTTTATGAGAATAAATCCGAGTTTTATGGCGCCTTCATTTCACCAAATAAGCTGAGTAAAAAAGGAAAATAAAAGAAAAGAAATTGGACGAGAAACTTATGTGTCACACGCCGGGTTGCAGCCTGGTTGAAACACCACTAAGCTAAGTTCAATAAAAAAAATTGAAAGAAGGAAAAACGCTCACGCTTTCATCTGCTTCCATTATAAAAATCTGATTTGAGAAATTTCTTGTTTGTTTATATGTAAGGATGAATTGAAAGCTAGAATCCAGGATTGATTTGGTTTTAATTTCCTAAGTGTGGGTTAAATGAAATGAAATGTAGAACATGAACATAATAGACCATGACTAAGGGACTTGGATAATCAGTATGGGTTTAATAGGATAACAATACTTGCAATCTTTTCCAAAGCATTTAATTTTGAATTAATGAGTTTGATTGTGTATAAACCATCTTACCTAGCTATGATCCCAGATTTTTGCATAAGCCTTTTTCAGGGACGAAAAAGAGATAAGTGTGGGGATGTGATGTGTTGCAAAACACATCTATTTTTCTATTTGTTTCTTTCGAGTTTCTGTACAGTTTATTAGTTTTTAGAGTCGATTTATGCTGGTTCTTCACAATTTGGTAATTTTATGCTTGCAGGTAATAAACATATCATTTTGGAGCAAAAGATCAAGAAATAGAGTTCCCAGTTGGTCGAGAACAAATCCGAAGACAAAAGTAGAAGAATTCTGGATTTTTCAACTCCTCGCGCTACGCGAGGACCACAGGAAACCCTGTCGCGCTACGCGACAGGTGGAAATTACCAAAATGCCCTCACTTAATAATGCCGGTTGACCCGACTATTTTGTCGGGTAGCGAAACCCGTCGCGCTACGCGACGGTGTGTGGTTGTGTCTGTCGCGCTACGCGACAGGGTTGAAAACGCAGAAATTCAAGTTTTAAGTTTCTGAAACGGCTGAAAGGCAAAAGATTCGACTTGGGACGATCAGAGAAGACCTTGGAGGCGATTAGAGGCTAGAGAACGAGATTGGAGTCGATCTTAATCATCGGGAAGCCCTAGACGAGTGATCCGAAGGGTGTAACGTGATCGGTTTACTTTGTTTATCTTGTTTCTCATGTTTTCTTACTTTAAACAGATTATGTATTGTTTACATATGATGTTTCTTGGCTAAACATTTAGAACTATCTAGGTTGGATGATTATACATGTTTGATTTTGGTTTGATTCGGTTTTAGAACATTATGATGTGATGGATTTATGATTTAAAGACTTGGTTTTGAATATTGGATGTGTATGTGTATCTTGGATTGTTAAATGATTGATATTATTTTCCTCATGTGTCTTGGTGATTGTCTGTCACATAATAGGTGCATGCTAGAATCAATTACTGTGTGTTTTGATTAGTGGATGAGTTGCTTTGGCCGAGTGATTCATAGGAATGTTTTATTATGATTTAAATGATTAAGATGTGCAACTTGCTTCAACAGCCGTGAGGTGAGAAGTTGTCGATAAGTCTTGGATGTTGGATTTCTAGTTAGAGCCTTTGTGAGAAGATCTTTCTAGTATGTCTATCAAATCATGTTTATCGAGTCCAATAGGAAAATCCAAGTTGTCCCTAGCATTTAAGTGAACTGTGACTTTCGCGCCGTGAGGTAGAGTGTTTAACAGTTCTTTCTTAGGTGTTTTGAGATTATCGTACTGTGAGGTAGATAATCTAGCGGATACTTCATAAGTAGTTGGATGACCTGTGAGGGAAATCCATGTGTCCGGTTTTTAACGGCTTTTAGGATCTTTGGTTGACTATCCTTGAGAAGGGTCGAGGGTGCTCTAATTTTCCTTTGAGTTTAGTATTATAAGATCCCGGTATCACATTAGTTCCATCCCGAGAGAACCTTGTCAAGCATGTATATGATTCAAGCCTAGGTAGTGTTTCTTTTCTTCTCTGGTTTAGTCTTTGTTTGCTCGTCTGTTTTAGTTTATTTAAGTCATTCTTAGTTTTGTTAGAAAACCCCCTCCTTATTATTATTTTATTTAAGTACAAATTTTGTATAGATAAGTCATAGAGTCTAGTTAGTGCAGTCTATAGAAGTCTGTGGGTTCGATATCCGGACTTACTTTTGTCTTGCTACATACGATAGGTACACTTGCCTCTCGGTAGCTTAGGTTTTAGAGAGTCTAGATTATTACTTAGTGTCTAGTTTAGAGTCGGTTTTTAGTTAGTTTATTAGCTAAGCTCCGTCGACATCAAGTTTTTGGCGCCGCTGCGGGGACTTCTTAGTCGATTGCGCTTACTAGTTATTGTTCTTATCTGTGCATAATTGTGTTTATTTTGCTTTTCAATTTTAGTTTATTTTTATTTTGTTTTGTTTTATTTCTTTTTGATTTGCTTTTATTTGATTGCAGGTTTGGTAGTGTATGCCCCACCTACGCTCACACGGACCGCCACCTGAGCTTTCTTTGCCATCAAGGAGCGATTCGCGGGACTTTTCTGAAGGTTCTACGAGCGAGGTAAGTGCTTCTACTCCCATTTCTGTTGATCTTTCTGAGCACACACCGTCTTCTTCTTCTACTTCTTCTACTCACTCTAGTCCACGCGTGCCTTTTGATCCACGAATGGCAGCACGTCGTACTGTTCACCAGCAGGCAACTGCGGGCTTCACGGGGCTTAACAACCCCATTACACCGCCACCGATCCCGAATGAAAATTCGTGGCAGATTCCTTCATATATCATGACCGCTATTAATAATGCTCAATTTAGCGGTCGTGATGATGAAGATGCACCCGCACACCTTGCTCGACTCACACGCATCTGTGGCACCTTTAATCTTCAAGGGGCCACCGAAGATGCGATTTTCATGCACCTATTCCCCTTTTCTTTGTCGGGGCGAGCTGCTACTTGGCTCGATTCTCATCCTCCAGGCACTTTCACTACTTGGGTTAGCCTTCGGGATGCTTTTCTTAAAAAGTACTTCCCACCTGCCAAGGCCGCCCGCCTGAGAGATGAGATCCATTCATTCCGAATGGCCCCTGATGAGCCTTACTATCTTGCGTGGGAAAGATTTCAAAATCTTCTTAGCCGATGCTCCCAGCATGGTTTGTCTGAATGGGCCCTTGTAGAGAAATTCTACAATGGGCTCACATATGAGACTCGTGCCAGATTTGACACTTCTGCAGGAGGCCACCTCATGGGTAAGAGGGATGTGGCCGAATGCAATGATCTTTTTGAGAGCTTCGCTCAGGCCGAGCATGAGCAGCGGTCATCAAATAGGAATTCCACTCCTATTGCTAGTTCCTCCTCTTCTACAAGAGGAGTTCACCATGTCAATGTGGACACTAGTGTTGCTGCTGCTCTTGAGTCTTTAGCTAGGGATGTCAAGGAGTTGAAGATGAGAGTAGATAGGTGTGAGATATGCAGAGGTGGTCATGCCACTTCTGAGTGTTTAGTGAGCCAGGAGCAGGCGAATTATGTAGGAGGACAGGGTAGGTTTGGTCAGTCTATAACCCCGGTTGGGGAAATCATTCAAACCAAACTTATAGATCTTCAGGTAATCCCCCTGGTTTTCATTCTGGTCAAAACCAGGGGCAGGGGCAGCCGAGTGGTAGTTCTGGTAGCACTGTAGGTGCTGGTGGTGGTTTGGGTAGGATAGAGGAATTGTTGACTCAGTTAGTGGCTAAGGATGCCACTACACAAAAGATCCTACATGAACATGATGTTCTCCTCAAGAACCAGCAATCTGCGTTCTTGGATTTACAAAGAACAGTTGGTGACATTGCCAAACGGTTGGATGAACGGCCTCAGGGTCAGTTCCCGGGTCAGCCCCAAACCAACCCAAATGCCCATGTTAAGGCGGTCACTACTCGTTCTGAGGAGGAGGTAGAGAGAGGTGTTCATACCACCAGTGTTAGTAGAAGTTGAGGAGAGCGAGAGGGTGATCCCACCGGTTGATGTAGATGAGGAGGAACTGGTGGATGAGGAGATTGAGATGGAGACTCTGGGAGGGTGCAAACGAGGCTAGTCCCAGCAAGTACCGCACCAACCAGTGAGTCTCTAGTTGAGAAACCGGTAGTTGGGAAGAAGAAACCGGTCATGTGTAAACCCACACCGGAGATTGATCTTACCTTACCGTTCCTTATCCCGCGCGCTTAACTAATCAAAAGCATGCGAAGGAATACGGGCACTTCCTTGATATTTTCAGACAATTGAAGATCAATCTCCCACTCATTGATGTCCTTCAGCGTATTCCTAAATATGCTAAGTTTCTAAAAGAATTGCTGAAGTCTAAGGACCGTTTGGGAGAGGAAGCCAACGTGCCATTGAGTGCGGGTTGTTCCGCGGTGATCTTAAACAAGCTTCCCGAAAAGCTTGCAGATCCGGGAATGTTTACTATCCCGTGCTTGTTTGGAGATGATGTAAGTAGGTATGCTCTGGCGGACTCAGGGGCTAGCATCAATCTGATGCCATATTTATATGAGAAGCTAGCCCTTGGTGATTTGTCCCCCACACGCATGACGTTATCGTTGGCAGACCGGTCGGTTAAGTGTCCACGGGGGATTTTGAAGAATGTGTTAGTCAAAGTGGATAGGTTTGTGTTTCCCGTGGATTTTGTGGTGATGGATATGGAGGCGGACACGGCGGTTCCCATCATTCTTGGGCGCCCATTCTTGCGCACCGCTAAGGCTATCATAGATGTATATGAGGGAAAACTCACTTTTAGAGTGGGTGATGAGAGCGTTTGTTTGAAGGTAGCAAATTCTATGAGAGCCGGTGGTGAGTTAGTCCATCGAATGGAGGGGGTGGTTTTGGCTAGTGATGATGTCGGTGTGCATGAAGTTGTGGGAGGAGGACCATGGGATATTGGTGATCGTGGTCCTGATTTGATTGCAAGGGAGGAGGTTTCCCTTGACTCCCCCATTTGAGTTGGGTTTGAGGAAGCTCTTGGGTTAAACTCCCAAGTGTAGAGTATGTAAATTAGTAATGTCTAGTGTCTTTGGTGTTCTTCATTTTTCGTGATTTGTTTTTCGTTTTTCGTTTTCGTTTTCGTTTTTGTGTTTTTTAATTTGTTTTGCAGCTTTTTAATCAATTTGATGCCATAATGATGAATTGGAATCACCAGGTATATATTTGTTGCTTTAGAACATTTTTGGATGGTTTAGTAGTTTTGGAGTTGAAAATTTGGCTAAGGCATGGAAATCTGGAAACTCTCTGGAAAAGAGCCTCGTCGCGTAACGCGACATCCACTGGGAAACATGTCGCGCTACGCGACAATATAGTCAACTCGCGCGGGTCAACATTCCCTCGCGTATCGCGAGGGTTCCTTCACATGGTGTCGCGATACGCGACGCCATCCCAGATTTGTTAAAAGTTTTTCAAGCCTTAGAGATCAGATTTTTAACCCCATTCCTTCTTTTCTACTCCATTAGCCCTTCATTTGATTATGAAGGCCAAGTGTAGGGAGGTTGTGGTTCTTGTGGTTTATTCATTCAAGGTTATGTTGATTAAACGTTTTGCAATTTTGTAAATTTTGATTTGTTTAGTTTCGAGAATCCGGGTTGGTTGGTGGTTGGACTTAATCATGGATATTATTGTTATCATGTTTTGGATGAATTGATGCTTGTGATCGTTGTTTTGTTTGTGTAGATTTTGTTTGCATGTTTACAGCCTGTGGAGCAAAAGTGGTAGATTGTGGAGCTACATAGAAAGATTGGCATTCGACAGTCTTTTCTTCAACCAGCTAAGTCATTTTCATTTTTAGTTTTAAATTTTTAGTTTTTCTTTTGTTTTTCCTTTCTCTCTACATTGGGGACAATGTAAAGTTTAAGTGTGGGGATGGGAAATTTAGTTTTGTTTTGTTTTAATAGTTAGTGTTTCTATTTAAGTTTTTGAGTCAAAATTTTGAAATTTTTTGAAAATTTTTGTCATGTGTAAACCCACACCGGAGATTGATCTTACCCGTGTTCCTTATCCCGTGCGCTTAACTAATCAAAAGCATGCGAAGGAATACGGGCACTTCCTTGATATTTTCAGACAATTGAAGATCAATCTCCCACTCATTGATGTCCTTCAGCGTATTCCTAAATATGCTAAGTTTCTAAAAGAATTGCTGAAGTCTAAGTTTCTTTTAATTTGGCAATCTCCTCCTGCTGACTTTGTATAACTTGTTCTGGATCAATTCTTGCTTTATCCGAGAACGTTTATACTATTTCGGGCTCTATGTAAAATTTTAAACCCAAACTTTCTCTTGCTACTCTTAAAGCTTCATCGAAAGAACAAAAACCTTTATAGAGTGGATGTAAACATTGTATATATTTAGCTACTGTTTTCCATTTATTATAGACACCAAGCTGTGTACCCCTAAATATCACATAATGTGTATATTTAGGTTTATTTTGTATTTTTTCAGGGATTATCCTTGTTTGCTCGAGAAATATATACTAAGAGCGTTAGGATTTGTATTTTGAACTTTGTAGCCTGTGGAAATGTTTGTATATGCCATAGGTATCTAATAGGCATTGTTGTTTTTCCGTTAATTTTATACTTTCCATTGGTCGAAATTTCTTATGCTGTTCATCGCATCTTTGTAGAATAGAATTTCCAAAGGAAATTGTATTATTCTGTATACTAGGTATAAAATCACTGGGTCTTAAAAGAGTCTGTGTAATCTGTGGTTTCGAACTCTGTCCCGTAAAATTTGTAACCTTTGGCTGTGTAATCGGTTGTCCAGTTATGGATACTGGTAACCTTCTATGACTTTGTACAAACTGTTTTTGTTCGTCTTCAGATGATATCTCCATTGGAGATGAGCTTCTTTTAGCCTGTATAAGCTTACCTTTCCTTTATGTCTCCTGTCCATCTACATAAAAGATTTGTTTATATTTCTAGATAACATGTCTGCTATCCCTTATTTTTTCCTTTAATATGTTCAAAATTTATCGTATACCCTTGTCCTTGAATAATATTTGTAAATTTACCCATCGGGTTCTATTTACTTTTTTACTTTGGTCATTTTTTATAAATTTTACTATAGCTTCACAATCTGTCCTAACTGTAAATTCCTTGTGTAAAAATATTTTGAATTTTTCTAAATAATTTATTAAGGCTTGTATTTCAAAATCTATGCTTGTCCAGTTATTTTTTGATTTAAAGTTTCCACTGGTATAAGCACAAACTTTTTCTTCTGATTTAACACTGTATTTATTAGGCTTACTAAGCAATACTGCTCCCCATCCATCTTTGCATCCGTCTGTTTCGATTATAATATAATCCGTTACTAATGGTAATTCTAAAGGTTTTATATCCTTTATTTTTTCCTTAATTGTTTGTATTATTTTTATATCTTCCTTATTAAAAAATCTCTGACCATTTTTTGTAGTTTTACTATATAAGGGTCCTACTAGTTTTGACAAATTAGGTATAAATTTTCTAGCATAATTTACTAGTCCTAAAAAGGCTTGTATTTGTTTCAAATTTTCAAATTTTTCTGGGAATTTTAAAATCTTTGTAGAAATATGTGATTGTAATTCGATTTTTCCATTTCCAATTTCTAACCCTAAAAAAGAAATTTTCTTTTTAAATAATTCCATTTTTCTTTTTAATATTACTATACCATTTCTTTTTATCTCTTCAAATACCTGTTTCAGATGTTTCTCATGTTCCTGTATATTTTCACTTGCAACTAAAATATCATCAATGTATACAAGACAAAAATCATATTTCAAGAAAATATTATCCATAAATCTTTGAAATATCGAAGGAGCATTCTTTAGCCCAAAACTAAGAACATTCCATTCGAATTGTCCTTCTGAACATGTAAAAGCTGTCCATTTTTTAAAATCTTCTTCTAATTTTAATTGATTATATCCTGATTTTAAATCAAACTTTGAAAATATCCTTTTCTTTTGTATCAATTGTATTAAATTATCTTTGTTTGGTAAATTGTAACCATCATCTTCTGTGTTGTCATTTAACCTTTTATAATTATATACTATTCTTGCTTTCCCTCGTTTTATTTCTCCATGATTTCTTACTATAAACGCTGCTGATCTATGTGGACTTTCTGATTTTCTAATTAATCCTTGTTCTATCATCTCTGGTATTTGTTTTTTAAATTCTTCCTTATCTAAGGGACTGTATTCTATATTTGCTGTTCTTATTGTTATATCTGGATTTTTTATTTTAAACTTACAAGTATAAGTAACCTCGGATTGTTTTATATCTTCTCCTATTAATCCTATTTTTTCTAGATGTAGAATTATTGGGTGATTTATACTTTTCTTTATATCTTGTCCTTTTTCTAATTCATTACTTAAGAAATCTGTTAATAGCTTTATTGTTTCATTTTGTAATGTTTCTTGTCTTTTATCTGTTTTTAAAAATTCCAATCTCCCTTTTTCCCCTCTTTTTTCAGCAAATGTAGATGTTTTTGTATATCTTGATGTTGGAAAACTATATATTTGTTTACTTATTGTTATAAAATTTTTTGTTATTGTCATTGCTCCATTTAATCCTAAAATAAAATTTAATCCAATAACAAAGTCTTTTGATTTAATATGTTGTGGATTTATATTTATTTGTGGGATATCATATTTTATACTATAATTACCTGAAAAATCTAAAAATTGTATTTCTGTTGGTTCCAAATAATGTGTTATATTTATTAATCTATCTTCTGCGGTTCTCGTTATAAGTTTATATGTCAATTTTCTATGGTATTCTATGGGTGCTAAACTATATGATATTAAACTTTTTGTTGCCCCTGTGTCTACTAACGCATTTAGATCTATGAACTTATTTGTATCCAACCATAATCTACATTGTAAATTTATCATGTTAATTGATCCTTGTGTCTGTACTTGTGTTTGAATATATGTTATTTCTTTTTCCATTTCATTTTCTATTAACATTTTACTTATTTCTATTTCTTTTTTCTTGAATACTATATCTTCCATATTATTGATCTTATTTTCTAATGCTTTTGTTTTTTCCTCTAGGTTTTCTATTTTATTTTCCGCTTCTTGTATTTGGATTTTGTGTAATTTTATTATTAATTCTATTTTTTCCAATTCTTTATTTTCTATATTTTTATCTTTTATTTCTTGTGTTTCTTTGTCACTTTCTATATTATATAGTTCTTTTATACATAAACAACATATTTCTCTAAAACATATATTACATTGGGATCTTTTTTCTATACTAGGAAAATATCCACAATTAAAACATTTTAAATAATTATTCCCATTTTTATGATTCCAATTATGTTCGCATTCTTCTTCCTTATTCATATAAGTATATGTTATTTTTGTTATTGGTTTATCTTCTTCACTATATATACTGTATATAGATTCATTCTCTGAATTATCTGTTTTTAATGTTTCTATTTCATATTCATTCAATTGTTCTATTAAAGTACTTCTTTCTGTATTTTTATTTTTATTTGGACATTTATTTGCCAGATGTTTTTCATCCCCACATATAAAACATTTACATTTTCTTGTTTTTGGTTTATTAACATATTTGTATTTGTTTTTATAATACGGTCTATTTTCTTTTTTATATGTGTTACTTTTTCTTAGTTTTTTCTTTTTATCATAATATCCGTAAGCTTGTGCTGTATATATCGCTGTTTTACAAAATGCATATGCATTTCTTTTTAATTGTTCTTGTAATGCTACTTCTTTACATTTTTCTTCTAAGATTTGAAATGTATACGTTATTCTAGGTCCTATTCCTAGATTTTTCTGTTGACCATAATATTGTTTCCATGATTCGTGTATAATTTTTCCTAAATCTCCTGGTAATTTTATAAAATATTTATCACATAATTCATCCTCCATAGCTTGTCCTGTTTGTGCTAATAATCGTGTGAAATCAACTGTAAATTCGTTTATATATTTCATGTTTGCTATACTTAATTGTTCTAAGTTTCTAATTGCAGTATCTTGTATTAATGTATTATTTTTTGCTGGATCTACTCCTATAATAAGAGTTCTAATTTGTGATGTAAAGTTATAAGGATTGTCTCCTAATGATTTTAATCTATTTACTTCTTCTGGATCTTGAGTTTTTTTACTTTGCCAAATACCTAGAGCTGTTGGTCCTAATGTAGTTTCTAAATATGAAAACATATCCATACTCTCTCTTTTATTTGTTTCCCACATTCTTACTACATTTTGTTCCCAAACTAGGATTTCATCAATCCATAATTGTGGTTTTTGTGATTCTAATATTAACATATTCTGACTATGTATATTACCTATTGGTAATCTATTTCCTCTACCTATGCTAGTATCTTCTTGGTAATAATTAACCCATGGTTTGACCCATGGTTCTCTTCCTACATTTTCTTCTGTATCGAATCCTGTTCTACTCCATTCTGGTCTTCCTCTTTTTCTTTCATAATTGGTATCCATGAATGTATGCTCTATTGTTTCTTGTTCTTTATAGAAATCTGAGATCATTGTTTTTCCCTTTACTATATCTTCTATTAAGGGTAAATTAAAATATTCTTGTAAAATTTTATAACTTTCTTCGTATGTCATTTTTAAATTCATCATGCATTCTATTATCATATCATCTACTTCTTCTTGTATATTTGCTTCTGTAAATTTTCTATTTATTATTTGTTCTATGGTTTTAAACATTGGTTCATCTATCTGTTCATCTTCAAATAAACTATAATCTATTTCTTCCTGTTCGAATTTTAAGAATTCTATATTTATTTCTTCTTTTTCTAATTCATCTTCTGTATCATATATTGGTAACGTTTCTGTATCTGATTCATCATATTCTATGTTCATATAATTAAACTGTATTTCACTAGTTTCACTATTACTTTCTTCAGATTTATTTTCTTCTTTATAATTTGTAAATCTTAGACTTTGGGTTCCATCTATCCTTCGTATAGATAGCTTTTCTTTGGTATTAATACTGTTTCTTCTTCTTCTTTAATATCATCTATTTTCCATTCTAATCCTGCTAATTTCTCAGGATCTATTTTTATAGGTTCTATCATCTGTATTGATTTTGATGCTATTGTTTTTACTATACCCTCTATGTTTACCCTGAAATTCATTCCTGATCTGTTACTAGCTCTTCCTAGTACTCCAATACTTATTACTATATTATTTCCCTCATATTTTTCGTATCCTTTTGTTTGTAATGCTATCTTTAGATGTTTAAGATCATTTATATCTTTTAAAATTCCTGGTGTACAGTAAAATAAGGTTGTGTTTTGACTAAGATCTATTTCCATTCCAGAGATTATTGCTTTGTTTAATTCTGTTTTCCAGCATTTATCTAATATTAATGCTAATAATTTTGTTCCTAAATTTTTTCTTCCTAAGGCTTTTATTCCTATTACTATTAATCCTGTATGTACGAAGTTTTTTCCTGAATTTTTTATTTTCTTTATAGTATCTGGAGAAAATAATTCTATCATTACTGTTTTGTCTATTACTCTTAATATTTCTTCTCTACTACTTCTTATTAACGTAGTATTTATATTAAATGTATTTGTTTGATATAATATTTTTGGATTTAATATTTCTATTTTGTTTTTATTGTATAGATCTATATTTTTGTTTACATCAATTTCTTCTTCAAGTTGTATACTTTTTGAACTTTTAGATCCTGATCCTTTCCTTATTATTTTATTTATAAAGGACTCAGAACTAATTATATCATTTATATTACTGGTAGATTTTCTTGCCTCTAGTATAGATCTATTCATTTTCTTGGTATCCAATGTTTATATGGTTTCTGTTTCTTTTCAATTTTGATTTCGTTTATATTCAATTTGTTTAAGGCGTCTGTTATTTTATCTAAGTCTTCTTGATTATTTATTACTTCCTTGTTTTTATTTTTAAATTCTCTTATTATTTGATTATTTTGTTCTTTAATATATGCTAGATTTTCTGTTAGTTTATTAATTTCCTCTGTTTGTTTATTTATTTTGTATGTTAATTGTCTATTATTTATGGCTTCTATTTGTAGATTGTATCCTAGATTTATAACTAAATCTGTTAAACTATTCAGATGTGCGTTATCTGTGTGTATACTATGGTTATGTTTTTCCTTTATTCGACAGATATGTTTATAAAAATTACCAGTGATTTTAGTTTCACCTTTTTCAGAGAATTCTAGATTTAAAGGTTTTTATCAATTTTTGAAAACTCTTCCATTTTCCTTTCTTCCTTCCAGTTTTTACTTTCCTATTTCTTAAGATTTTCTTATATCTTGAAATAATTTACAGTAAATAAAATAATTCACAATAACAACAACTAATCAAATATTAATGTCAAAGCATTCAACAATCCCTAATCTTCACCTGAGAGAGTTCTCTAACAAAGGACTTAAGCAATTCAAGCTGCCTTACACATAAAGCTTGTCTCAGTCTTTTAGATTTTGAATCGTCTATGCTCTGATACCAATATTTTTTGGTTGAGCATTAAAGCAAATATAAAACATAAAAAACAAATTTTAATATAAAACTTACGTGGAATCAGAGTGTTTGAGAAGCGGAAGAATTTCTTGATGAGTATTTGCAGCAGAAATCCTTTTTTTTTTTTTTTTAATAATCAAGATATAATATGAAGGCAAAAAACCATGAGAAGCGTGAGAAGCCACGAGAATGTGACACGTGTATTTTAGGGTAAAGGGTATAAACGTCAACACATAAATGGAGGCTGCACATGCAAGTCACATGTTAATTCCACCAAATTTTGTAAACGTATGTAACTATTTTATACGTTAATTTTTTTTAAAAAAATTACACCATAAAATCACAAATTTCTTTACCTCTCTAACGAGTATAATATTGTTATATTTAACAATAGAAAAAGAACAAACCTGATTATTCTTGAAACTTGTGCGTTTTTATGGTGTTTTCATATTGTTTGTGAAACTAGATGTTTTATGGTGTTTTGAACATAAACAAAACACAATGTTTTTTAATTGTGTCATTTACACATGACGTTTTATGGTGTTTATGTACTGTGTAATTTCACAGACATTTTATGGTGTTTTTGAACTGTAATTTTATTCATGGTGTTTTTGGACTGTATAATTATACACATTGTGTTTTTATGGCGTTTTTGAAAACTAAAAAACATGTCGCTCTAAACTTTGTGTTTTTACACATTTAAGTTTAAAACGTCATGTATAAAATGTTTATGAACCAGGTGTTTTTGTTATGCTGTTTTTCAAATGTTTATGAAATATAGCGATTTATGGTGTTTTTAGTATTCAAAAACACCATAAAAATGCCTGGTCTTAGTTTTTATGAATATCCGAACACAAAAACACCATAAAATGTTAACACCATAAACACAATAACATATCTTAAAAAAACGCCATAAACAATAAAATATCTCGAAAAAGCATCATAAACTAAGTTAAAAGCAACACGTACAAACTTAGGTGTTTATGGTGTTTTTCGTTTTCAAAAACACCAAAAAATGCCCTCTTTTAGTTTTATTAATACGCAAACACCAAAAAATAACATAAAATGTTAACATCATAAACACCATAAAATATCTTTGAAAACACCATAAAACATACATATATGTAAAAAACACCGTAAAAGATCAGTTTCGTATATATTGGAAAAACACCATAAACATATGGTTCGTGAAACTCATTTTAGGTTGTTATTTTAATTTTAAAAAATATACTAATATTATACTCATTAGAAAGATAAAAAATGCTCGATTTTATGGTGTAATTTTTTAAAAAAAAAATACTAACGTATAAAAAAGTTATGAACGTTTAAAAAAGATGGAGGAAAATGCATGTGACTTGCATGTGCAGATTTTTGGCTAGATCTTCCCATTTTACCCCTACTGATGGTTTTAACTTATAACTATTTACGAAAATACCACTAAATTAATCTCAACCACAAAACCAATTGATCTGATGGTTGAGATCTCTTCTCACACTTCTCATGGTTTTAAAACTTTTTAGCCAAACCTTATACTATATATATATATATATATATATATATATCAATATTTTTTGGTTGAGCATAAAAGCAATTATAAAACATAAAAAAAATTTTAATATAAAACTTACGTGGAATCAGAGTGTTTGAGAAGCGGAAGAATTTCTTGATGAGTATTTGCAGCAGAAATCCTTTTTTTTTATATATATGATCAAAATATAATATGAAGAACGAAATAGGGAAGTGTTTTTGGAAGTTGGATTGGAAAATGGAAGAGATAATTTTAGTGTGCCATTAGGTGTGAAGATTTCAAAGACAGTTTTTTGAAATTTTCGGGGTGTTTTCAACTGAACAAGTAAATGCCTTAAATAGGCGTACAAAGTAACCTAAACATTTACAATTAACGATCTAGATTTAATCTCTAAAAGAACGGCTAAGAATAAAAATACAAAGCGCATTAGGCGCATTATTCAAAAAAGTAAAAGAAGAAATATTCTGTCGGCCATTCGCTGTGTATTGTCTTTTTCTGTGTAATCGTCAGCCATGACGATTTCTTCTAGAAATCTCTGTGAGTTTCTGGAATACTACCAGCTGATTGTGGTGAATGTGGTGAACTGTTATCATCTTCTCTGTTTATAATGTGTTCTAATTCGATTTCATCATCTTATATATATATATATATATATATATATATATAGGAGGCGGATCAAATTCATATGCTTCTTAACGTACTAAACGTAGGATGGATTCTGCACCCTTTGATCAAAGTAATCAATGGTTAAGATTTAGTGGTCCCCACTTTATACAACTTTTTTCACAAAATAAGTGTAGAATATAACTGGAAGGGTAAAAGAGGAAACAAACACATTTTAGAATGTTACAAGTTCCACTCGTTTTTTAAAAATTAAATAACTTTTACATGCTTTATTATTTTTTAAAAAAATTACACCATAAAATTGAGAATTTTATTATCTTTAATTTAAGTATAGTATTGTTATAGTTTTTTTAAGTTTTTTTACGTAGTTCGTGATTTTTACGCTTGGTACGTAATTATTGGTACGTGATTATGCAGTTGATCCTTTGATCATACATGTTAAATGACGGTCAATGATTTTTATATAACGTGGTCCGTTATTATTGGTCCGTGATTATACATTTTGCCTTGATTATGTGTGTTAAAATACAGTCTGTGGTGTTATATAATGTGGTCCGTAATTACTGATCTGTGATTATCCCGATGGTCCGTGATAGTTGGTGTTAAATGTCAGTCTGTAATTTGAAAATCACGGTCTGTAATTTTATATGGATGATAATACCCCTTACCCTAATGACACATGGCGTGTTCATGTGGCTTCCTACGTTTAGCACATTAACACTAATATGTACGTTAACCGTCCCCTATATATATATATATATATATATATATATATATATATATATAATATATATTATATATATATATATATATATATATATATATATATATATATATATAACTCACCTTCTACACATAAGCATATCTTCTATACAAATCATTGTAAAATACAAAATCTTCTTATAAACCAACACATAATAATATCTTACACATTCATCTAGAATACCTATACAATAATAAGTATTTTTTTACATAATACATGTGAAAACAATAGTATTTGTAATCTTAGAATATCCTTATTACTAACTATATAATATTACATCGTTTCCAACCTATTGAAAAATAAAATACTAAGTTTCAATGCTTTCTTTTTTTCATTTATTTTTTTTCTTTTTGTTTAGAACTTAAAACATAAGAGTATAAGAACTGAAATTCACGGAATATTTCAATTCATACACATAGAATGTTTGTTGTAATGATTTAGATCATACTTTTAACTAACAATATGTATATATCACCTTCTCCAAACTGCCAGCATAAACAAGTAATCTAAGACTTGAAACAACAATGTAGTTGCTAGTAACATTTACAGACAATTCTTCCAAATCAAGTTTATACGGGTCAACCCAACTTGCATTATTACCATGTAATTGTCTAACCGACCCAACCGACATGGTCTGCATTTTACATATTTTTTACTAAACACGACCTACAAATAGAAAATGAAAAACAAAAACTACTGCATAAAAGAAAAGGCATAAATACAACTATGCTAGTACTAAAAAAGCCGATGCATTAAATATAAACAATATTAAAGTGCAACTTACCAAAAAAGAGTTGTCTTGGTGAAAAGAACAGGTTTCATATATAACAGATGTATAATTAAAAAAAATATATATGAAACTAACCTGGTTTAACCGGATCGGAGAAACTGCAACAAAGCTAGCCCCGATATAGATGCAATGATTTACCAATGTTTAGCTTGAATTTCAGGAGAAGATTTTGTTCCAAAGAGGAAATTGGAATCTTAACCTTTTCCATTTGATTTTTGCCAACAATGGGTGCAAACCTAGTATATGTTCCGGCATGAAATCATGTCTTGTCAATATACCAACCACAGGCAGTCTCTGTAACAAAAAAATAAACGATGTTTTTTAGCCATTTTATAATAATGATTGCAATATGCATTGGCGTACCCACCTTATAGGGTGGGGGGGCAGCCGCCCTCCTTAAAATTTTTTTTTCAGTGGTATATGTATGTTAAAATCTTTACCGACCCCCTTAATATTTTGCAATCGCCCCCCTTAAATTTGCACAATTGGACTTGTGATGAGAAAATAAGTTATAGCTATACTTGTTTTTTGGAGAAATAATTACTTAAAAAGGTCACCATAGATGTTGTTTTGAATAGATTTTAAAAAATAAACTCCTTAGAAAACAAATAGGCCTAACAATCTTAACTCATAACAAGATAAATGTGTAGATTAGGAAACAATTATTGAATTTTGGGTTGAAATGAGTAACATTATAACATACAATGAGTTGAGATGTGTAACACCTTAACCAAATGTGGTTCAAAATGAGCACGTAACTTAAAAACTATGTGAATATAAATGGATTCAAACGGATAAGAATAATAAATAACATATTTGATGAGAAATAACTAGAAATTATTCAAATTAACTATTTGTTTAATTACAATTAATTTTAACTTGAACAAAATTCATGTTTTTTAAGGTGACTCATTTAAACCCAAACTGATTTTGCTTAAAACTCATCCTAATTACCTGCACTCGTTCTGACCCGATACACAACCCAACCCGTCCATTTTGCCAGACATAAGAACAACTTTAGATGCATTATATTATTAGTATGTTTTTTCTATATGAAATTTAGTTCGATTGTTTTCTTAACATGATCGGACCCAATTCGACCTAACCCGATATGAACATAAGGGAAAAAAATATTATATAGCGATTCTCAAATAACCTTAAAAAATTTCCGCCCCCCGTGAAAAAAATTTATGGGTCCGCCACTGGCAATATGCAGCAAAGGGTTACAAATTCTCATTTTTCATTTTGGGGGCCTTGATACGATAAAAAAGAAATTAAAAATTAGAATGAGAGCTTAAACATCACAAAAACCTATACTACAAGGTGCAATAAAAAATTTTATATAAACATATGGGTCAACTCCAGTTGTATTTAGGGATAGCAGGCGCAACACGTAAAAGATAACTAGTTACAAAGAAAACAGGTCAAACAAGTTGAAAGCACGTCTAAGGTGTTTTGATAAAATGATTTGCGGTTATGTATCTGTAATACTACTTTTAGAAATTGGATGAAAATGCGTCAACAGGCTTGCTAGACCTGACAAGCCGGTTTCAACCCAAAAAATATAAAAGTTTGTAATAATTAGGGCATGCTCACACAATGGGTTGGACAACTAGCATACACCAAGTTAAAAGTCTAAAATAGAATGACACAATTATGTATTCTTCTAGCTTAGTAATCTTTCTGAAGATTAAGTTTTCTTCTTTAAAAACTAGGTTTATATTTTCTCTTAAGTAGAATAACCCATTTCAATCCTAACCAAGTAGCAGCCCAACATTAGTACTAGAGGTGGCGATTTCAACTCATTTACTTATTTACTTATTATGTATTTTAATCACAAAACAAGTCAAAGAAAAGAGAACAAATCCATAGGTAGTCAAATAGGTCAACCATCTCAAAAAAGGTTGAAAATACCTAAAAGTCTTTTTTTTTTTAATGTTTACAACCTCTTAAATCATTTTTTGTTAAAAAAATTGAGATTACCGATGTAATAAAATTATATTTGCTAACATAATTACCACATTAATTACTTATACAAAAATCTGAAATAATGGAGATACCAAATGTGACTTGACCTGTTCGAGCAATACTAAAATGGCAACTCAAATCACTAACCAACCCGCCCATATTGCTAATTATTAGGAAGGACATAGATAAGATTGAGCTTACCCCAGAGGTCTTTGGAACAACTAATAAGTGTCTTAAACCGACACCTCTGAATAGTGTAAGGGCCTTCGCAAGTGACATGGTCTCAACGACAGTATACGGTGAAGCATTAGTGAAAGGATGTAGATCAATATACATCTCCATCTCTTCTTCTGTCAATTCAATATCTTCAATCTTTTCTGCATATCCAAGACCCTGTTTTGCAAAATCATTTGATGAAAATTGCCCTACACCATCCAGATCTGTTACAGTTGGAGTAGCTTGAAAATCCTTCTTCTTTATTAATGTAATAAGATGAGACCGAAGAATCAGACCGTATAAGATTGGTGCTTCAGAATACGGTGGCTCGTCAACTACTGGAAACCCGTTGTGACCCGATGTTCTAAGAACATGAACAATATTAGCAACAAGCTCAATCCCGTTAAATACACGAAGAGGGCCCGAAACAACATCGCTAACAGTTAGTTGTCTCATATACGGTTCGGCGTGAGTTTCTAAATAAGGAAACCCTTTTAACTTCATTATTTGGTCATATATATTTCCATTAAAAGCATCAGCAACGGTTTTAGAAACAAGAAGAACCAACATTATAAGTGGCAGTAACAGCAAGTTGTTGGTCAATTCTAGGAGAATAACACACAACGAAACGGTCATTCTCATGGATCCACCAAGAAGTGAAGCAGCACCCAGAACAGCAAATAGACCATGGTTAAGATTAGAGGATGCTCCAATCAAAAGCCCAACAAGACGTCCGTAAGATGCACCCGTTACAATAATAGGTATGAAAAGACCCACGGGTGCAACAATGCCGTAACTGAAGATACCAAGGAAAAAACAGGTGATAAAGAATATTAGAACTGATTTGGGGTGAAACTCGGTGTCTGTATCCTTGCTAAATAGGTTTTTGATTGCATCATCATTTGTGTTGAAGAAAAGGCTTGCTAGCTCGTTATATTCGCCAGGCTGACATTGGAACTTCTTGTAGTTGCCAGATCGGCCAATGGTGGGACACGGTTCAGAGGCGTCAGCTGGACAGGGCCGGCATGAAGCAAACCATGGTAATCCAAATAACAGACAGGAAGTGACAATGGAAATTGTGCAAGCAAGGAGTACTTTATAAGCAATGCCTTTCCTGGAGTAGCAAATGCCAGTAAAGAAGATATAAGTACTACTTTTTAATCATAATTAATAACTTAACTAATTATAAAAATTGGACAAAAAGTATTTGCAGGTCAACCCAGCCCATTTCCACGTACAAAAAAAACATGATCCATTTCAGTCCGTTACCCAAACCACTAAACTTGTCAAATCTAAGAATTGTTTTTTCCTATAAAGAAGTTATCATGCTGTTGATACACCAAATAAGCAAAAAACGCAAGCACGTTGATTACATGAAGCCAGAGAAACAGAGAGAGCTTACTCATTGATTAGATTGTAAAATCGGAGAACTTTCCCCATTAAAAAATTGTACAGACCACCTGCAACACCCCCAATGACTCCAAGAAGAAGAACTGGGGGCACATCGATGAGATGATAGGTTATATCTGCTGAGGTAACGTCAAATATTATCAAACCCCCTGTCCCAAACAATCCACATTTTCCGCTTATGCATAAATCAGTTAGACCTCTAAGCAATATTGCAACAACAGCAGTTGTAAAGAAAGCTCTCCACAAAAGGGCACTTCTCCACCTGCACAATAACGCAAACATGCAAACATGTGAAAAGCTATGTATATTGATAAAAATCATATTTCAACTTCTTTTTACCAAGATGCCATTTCTTCAAGAGCAAAAAGTACACCACCAACAGGGGCACGGAAAGCAGCAGCAATTCCAGCAGCTGATCCACAAGTTACAAGATCACGTCTGTCTCTATCATTATTAAAAAATCTGAACCATTTCCATGTCAACCCATATTTCTTTGATCCTCCTTGGCATGTTAAAGCTGCAATGCATGCACCAGTATGCACCATGGGCCCAGCCTTGCCAACATTAAGAGATGATGACACAGCAGCAATAGTGCCAACAATCTGTCAACAAGTTCATTTGCATGATATTTATATCTATATCTATATCTATATCTATACTATATAATAAATAAAGGTTTTGATGAGACATGTGTCGGTTTTATAGGTCATCTGAAATTGGTTTCCCAGCCTCTCTCTCCTATTAAATATTTGTAAGACATCTTTTTAGATTGTAATTTTTTCCCTCTCTTTTATATTAAATAATAATGATTGTATTCAATCTGCTAAATAATATGATTACAACATAAATCCTATTCTTTAAATTTTTATATGACTATCTTTGATAGATGTATGTATGAATGCTATTTAAAGTAAATAGTTTTAAAATTTATTTATTTAACCAGTGTAATACACAAGCTTTTAACCTAGTAAGTTAATATATAAGAATGGATTCTAGAAAACAGTTATTGAGAACATAAACAATCAAAATCACCTTGATTAACAAAGTTCTAAATGAGAATATTGCTGGAGCATCAACACCATTTAAGTAAGCTTTCACTTCAGGTATGCCTGATCCAGCAGTCTCTGGTGCTATTAAAGTTGTTATCAAAACAGCAAACAAGGTAAGGCCTAAGTTTGCAGCTGCAAATATGAGAAATGCTGCCAAGTACCTGTGACAAAGCATACAATACATTATTTATAGTATATTGATTTGTATATAAATTACTGTTCTTGTGATTAATAGAAGTCAAGCTCTAGAAAATGATTAATGAGAGGATCTCTAACCTGTTGGCAAGCATCAAGTTTGAGGTGATAACAAACTTCTGACCAGCAATGTTCTCAATGGCCAGGTTATTGAAGAAACCGATGAGACTGACCACAATACCAATAACAAAACAAAGGATCCATTTCAAAGATATGTACTGAAATATCTGGTATTTACTTCTGTTGCGCCAATCTTGCTTGAAAACATCATTCTCTATGATCCTTGAGGAAAGAAAAGGAAAAAGAAAAAAATAATAATCAGCAAGATTGCTTGGCAGTATGTTTGCTTGTAATGCTTTATGACAAAAGAAAATTCTATAATTTCAAGTAACAAGTTACGTGCATGGTGTTGGCAGAGACTGGTAGGTGATTCCGCTCATTCTCAACCATTTTTCAATCATATTTTGTGTTCAATCTAATATGACATGCAAAAAAATAAATATGACCCAGTTTGACTCAAAAACTTATAATAGAGACACAAACTACCTAAATTTAATTGTTTGATTCCATATTGCGACGTATATTAAGGCCCATACAAATCATCTGTGATATGCTTAGGTACTATATAACAACATGAAGTATGAAGTTGATTTAAGAAAAACAAGTATAGTGGTTCATTCAAGTGACCTAAGTTGATGGAATTTTGGGTGCATATAAGACACAATTTAAAGACAAACTTGGAATGGGCTGGCATGGCGTATCCCATTAACTACAGTTTTATTTCCATTGGGATATAATATGAGGTTCAAATATGTATATGCGAGGGAACAGAAAAAATATTTGTTACCACCCATATGTTCAGTACCAGTACCACCCAAATTAACTATGAAAAGTCCAATAGAATGGTCTTGGGTTGTTGAGTAATGCAAGTGAAAGAAACCATGTGACTGGTAATGGTACAAATGATATATTAAAAAACTGGAATTTAATATGAGCCTCATAACTAGATAGATTGAGATTGAGATTGTGGAGCAGAGTCAGTAAAGCTTGAACCGCTGTGACAACACAACAATGGTATGGAAAGCAAAAATAAGCTATATGACTGCCATGATTCCTCCAGCACGTTTTCGTTAGATCACCCAGTTGCTTACAGAAGTTGAAAAATAATCAGTTGCTATCGCCTTATCAGGCTCATTTCTGTTATCAAACACAATTGCAGAAGGGACTGAGGTAGAATTTGTTGAACTCCAAGCAACATTGGTTCCAATCATATTTAGTAACCGTCTTAAATTGTCCTTATAAGGGGGCAAGTGGCAAACCTAGGAGCAATGGTAAGGTTGCTGCCATGTTATCTGCAGGTCACAGGGTCAAGTCGTGGAAACAACCCCTTGAAGAAACCCAGCGTAAGGTCGAAGTTGGTCCAAACACACAACGGCCCAGGTGACCCCGTGCACACGAGAGCCTCATGCACCTAGTTTGCCTTAAATTGTCATTATAGTAATGAAATAGAACTGGTCAGAATGACAGAATCTAATTTGAAGCAATAATATAATTTGCCTTTAGTCTAAAAAGTGAAGCAAACATGAAAATTTTCTCTTTTTGAGCAGTTTATTTGGCACAGGAGCTAATCAATGTTATGATTGCCACACAAGATCATGACTTCATGAAAATATACCATCGACCCCCTTTATTACATAATCAATTTGCCTTTACCCCTTTTGAACCACATATTTCAACTTATGGAGCCCATGAGAGATAATTGGTAAGATCATCAATATAACAAAAGGTTGAAAGGCTGAACACGGATCATGTGCAACTTTTAATATTATGATTGCAATTTGCAAATAATACTGTCCTTCAAAATTGAAAAGAGAAGATCAACTCATAAATTTGAATGTTCGGCGACTTCTTCTGAATTGGCCGGCGTGCAGAATGCGATTGTATCTAAACAATAATCGATGTGCAGATGTTTTTAAGATTAACAACTACTAGTTAACTAATTCTGCTTCAATTATGCTTAACTCGTTGTAGTTCGTACGAATCAAATCCACAATTCAACGCCGTAATCATGAATGTCAGATAAAGCATAGTTAGACTAGTTGCAAAGCAAACGAACTAGAATTCAAATAAGCCAAATCCAATCGAGTGCTTAAGATGTGAAGTGAATTAAAGAGTTTACTCGTAGTCGAGGCTTTCGATGAGACAAGGATTGGAGCCGACGATAGCAATCTGAGAGGTGGTGTTGGAGGTGGCTCGGCGAAGGTTGAGCAGCGGCGACGTGATGGATTCTTCGTCTTCCGGTGATCCATTGCTGATGCTGGCAGTGAAACCGTTCGACATGCTTTCAGTGCTTCACGCTGTAACCAATGTTGTTCGATTATCTCTACTCTATCTCCTATCTCCGACAATAATTACTAGACATGATTTCTTATTTATTTTTCTTTTTATTTATATATTTGTCTGTAATTAAACAATTTATTTTTAAAAAATTACAAATTTGACAAATTTAATCAACTAGCAACGTTACTCATGCTCTGCGGCGGACCGTTACAACTAAAATTCAAGTGTTATGAAACGATGATAACAATTAAAAAATATGGGTATTGCTTGTATATAATGTTTTTATAGTGGGTTTGTGAATTAGTTGGTTTGAATACAATTGTTTTCATTGTTTCTTCTTATCTTTAACAGCGGTCCAAGCATTTTCATATATGAATTGCTCATATCTTTACAACGGTCCAAGTTCATATCGTCCAAGTTTTTATATCGAGTATATACCCTTTAACAGCGGTTAGTTCATTTATTTTTACGGCGTTTCATTTGTCATTAACAGCGGGTTCATTTGTCTTAACAGTCGCGTTGGAATTTTTCTTGTTTTATTGAACAAATCGGAGTTGCTCACATTCTCTTCACCGACCTTGCTAAATGAGTATATATGGATTTTTAGAAAGTATTGATATAAGCATATACGAGCCGACTTTAGCATGCATGTCCCGTAAATTTATCGTCTTAACATGTATATCTTATAAACTTATCAGTTAAATTAATATGTTTACAAGCATGTCTCCAAGAAAAAAATGCCCATCAAAATGTATAAACTAAAATATAATGTTTAGTTTAAAAAACTTTTGTTAAACTAGTATATTTTATTAATTTTTTTCTTTGATTAATCTTTTTAAAACTGTTAGGTATCATTAAAATTATTTAATTTATCACTCAAAACATATTGCTGCCTTTACTTTAAAAACGCAATCATATAAAGTTTGTTTGTTTATTTTTGAAAACAAAAATATCTTTTCTATAATTTTACACGTTTAAAGTATGTAGAAATAATAAAGGGAGATATGAATGACATTGTGTTTGACAAAAAAAAATTAAGATTAAAATGATTTTAACATTTCGTTGTTTCGTAGAGCATTTTATTAGAAAAAGATATCTATAATGTGATTGAATAAATCTTTAGAATTAGGTAGATATATGATCTCTTTTTTACAATAATAGACAAATCTATGACTAAAAAACACAACATTTAAAATTACAGACAAATGTTATGTGCTTCTTATAATTTTATTATTATATAATATAATGTGTTACTCCATCTCATATTTTGTGATTGACTTATGAGAGATTTATTTTCAAAAAAAAAAACATCAACTTTAAGTTTTTAGAAATAACATCATTATCAATGACATATACATTAAAAGTTATATAGTGTAAAAATATAATAGACAAATTTACAAGACCTAAATCAGTACACAAAATTAATCAATGAAATAACTCTTCAAATTCAATTGATAAAGTTAATTTTAAAAATTAATTATAATTCATATCCTAAACCATAAACTAAAATGGGTTTGTATATTACTAACCTTGCTTGTATCTCAAGCTTCTTATTAAATTATAATTGTATTTAACCAAAAACAATATGCCGAATTGTTTAATGTGTATCTAGACAGACTTCAAATTTGAATGCGAAAGACACAGCCAACTTGTTTTATCCAAAACCAATCCTTAAAGGTATTTTTAAGGGTATGAAGTTTCAAACTTTCTGTTATAATGTAAAATTATTTATAACAAAACATAATTTCGCTAATGTAAAAGACAATATTTTACTACAGAAAAAATATCATTTTATTACAATATTTTTATTTTTATGTTGATTAATGTATTTTGATCCTAATTATCATCGATTTTTGAAATCTTCTGATATATAAAAGCATATTTAGTACTTACACTGTTACACATGATAGCAAAGACGACCTTGGTTTATATTTTTAACTTTGATTTCACAAACTTTAAGTTCAACTATTTAGAGTCTACCCGCCAGCTTTATCATTTTATTTTAAAAACAAATATATTATTCATTATTTTGCTTATTCCTATAAATGATTAAAATATATTTTGAATGACTGTCTTATGTTTTTCATCTTTGTATTCTATTTAAAAATGCTAAACAAGTTGTTTTAATTTGAAATTAAAGGTCTTTTTATGTTTTGTGTAGTTATAGTAGCTAATATAATTTAAGAAAGAGTTGGTGCCAAAACGTAACACGTAACGTCCTTAGACCCATCTTTATAAAAAAACAAAGTGGTCCAAGCTTCATGTTTTTCACATATAGACAAAAACCATGACTCATTCAGTAATATTAACAGCTAGACCATCACTCTCAAATATGAATTATTATTTTATTTATAATTAGAAAGTGTTTGTACTTGTTATGTATATAGTATACTCGATTATTTATCCGCAAATTGTCTAATAAAAAAGATATAAATCTCAAATTTATAGACATTTTTAAGACATAAAAGTACATGTTAAATGCAATAAAAAATAATTTACTAGTTACATTTATACTTACAAACCGCTAAATACTTTTTTTATATACAAATCAACCACATTTTTAATGACTTTTTAATGTTATGATCATTTATAGTAGGAATATAACACCACTTATTGATATCCTTGTCACACCCCCAAATTCCCACTCGTGACGTATGTCCACGTGGATGTGACGTGTCCAGAATCACAGCTCATGGTCATATAGAACACCTCTATATGCGTTTACAAATCCAAAGTTTGACACATACACACAATAAAACAGTTTATAGCGGAATAAAAGTTATCATATCATATTGCAGCGGAATATCAAATGTTTGACAAAATGCAGCGGAAATATAAATAGTTAACACAACATTGTTTAATAGAATAAAAGTAAATTTGTTTTCAAAATAACAGGACAGAATGCATGTAAGTTCCTAATGTTCGTTCCTTAAATCGTGCATTCCTGTCCTCCTGCTAGCCGCGCTAGTTACCTGAGAATACAAGTTAGAAAAAGTGTCAACACAATGGTTGGTGAGTTCACAGGTTTTGATATACATATAGTAAGAAAGTGTGTCATGCTGTTTATCAAATGTTAGTACCGAGCTCTAGGCCCAAAGTGTCAGTGCGTCACTACCGAACTAGACTTGTTTGTCCTTGCCTCCGCTATGTCTCGTATACATAGCAAGTTAGGTCAGAATGTGCACGGGTTATGACATCCAGTCAACATAGTGCCCCGTGGGGTTAGTCATTCCCTAATGGATCCATCCAAATCTACCACGTTGTTCGTACATTAACGGTAAGACTTTGTGAGGGCTTAATACGAGTTCAACACTTAATGTTTGTCCAATAAACCAGCATACACCAAATATGTTTGTACAGTAATAAATGTTTGACTCGATGTAACTAGTATTCTCCCCCTATTTAAAAGCGTTTGAAAAAGAGTAAAGAGGGGCCGTAAACTCACCTTAGTGATGAAAATGCAAATCAAGCGTAAGCTCCTAATGTAGTAGCACGTGTCGGTCACCGGCAACCTATATCGTACACCGTACGTGAGTTCGTGTATGTGACCGTGCTAGTGTTTGTGTTAGTGCTCGTGTTTGTATCCAACAACCCTTGGTTGTTCATGTTTGTCCGTGTCGGTCCACAATGACCGTGTTTGCTCGCGTTGGTCCACATTGACCGTGTTTGACTGTGTTGGTCCACATTGACCGTGTTTGACCGTGTTGACCGTGTCACGTCAACGACCCGTTGGTGAACCGTGTGACGGTTTGTGAATCGTGTGGCAGTCGTGTAAGTGCTCGTCGTGTGCAAAACGCGCAAGTCGCGTCTATGGACAACTTACTATTTATAGTAAGTTTCCATTTTTGGAAAGTTCACAAAGCATAACATTTTTAAAGTCCTAGCATGCTCGTTAGTCCTAAGTGACCATGTTAACACATAACACATCATCATACAAAGCCATATAAGTCGTTTATAACATGTTAGCATACAAAAGTTTCCTAAAATGGAAAGTTTCCATTTTTAGCATACGTGACATCGGAAACCATCTAATTTAGCATCTAATCATCATGTTATCGCATAATAAATCATTTAGCATGCTCCAATTATTCAACATGTTGACAAATCGGTTTTTGTAACAATAAAGTTACTAAACATAGTAACTTTATAGTTTTGCATAGAAATGACCATTTTAACATTTCTAAACCATCCTTATGCCACAAATCACCCTAATGATTAATCTAACATCGTTTAAATATGTCAACATAACCCAAATTGCCATCTATCAATATTTTGCCCTAAAAAGTTACTAAAAATAGTAATAATGCTAAACATGACCATAAACATTATCCAAATCATATTTCAAGTATTTCAATCATCATATTATCATTTAAATAGCAATCCATAAGCATGCATGTTACCATATATCATCCATATCACCATTTCATACATAAAAAGTTCCTATTAATAGAATGTTTATCAAAACCCATCATTTTAACTATTACAATCCAATCTAACCATAAAATCATCTCCTAATATCATCAATAAACATCCATGAACATCCAAAATCACCCCAACACTCATGGATCATACATGCATGCATCAATATCATCCCAAATCATCATTTTAAGCAAAAGACTTATACTCATCAACTTAGATCATCATAAAACACCATTATAACATCATAGATCATCAAGAAACACATTTAAACTATCAAACCCAGAAGCAAATCTCGTGCATGTGGGTGATTTGTGCTTGCATGTGTGTTTTAACACATGCATGTGTGTAGTGGTGATTAGAGAGTGTTTGGACCATGAGACTACCTCTCAATACTTCTTGATTGCTAAAATGGTGTTTGAGCAGCTTTAGGACTCCTGGATTGCTGGATTCGACAAGTTCAAGCAAGAAAGGATGAGACTCAAGCTTGGAAGGTCTTCTCCCTTGAGTTCTCTAAGCTTCCTAAGCTCCAAATAGGGTCTCTAATGGCTTCCAGAGCTGTTGCAGGTGTCTAGAGGAAGAAGAAGGTCGAGGTATTGAGTGTGAAGCCGGAGTAATGATGTTAAAGGATAGTATAGGCATCATTGTCTTGGTTTTATAAAGATTTTGCCGTCTGACACCCGTCGCGTACCGTGACACTAGGCCAGAAAGATGCTTCGCGCTACGCGAAGAAATCCGGGAGTCAACTCTTTGCGATGTCTGTCGCGTACCGCGACAATTCCTCCTGTTGGGCCATCGCGTACCGCGATGGGCCCCTGGAGAGCCCAATAAGCCCTTTTTAATGGGTTTGATCCGTTCGTCGTCGTTTTCACGCTTCCGAACTATTGTTTGGCCTCGTTTGAACTTCCAAGTTCAATGTGTGAGTGTTTCGTGAAGTTTCGAGTGTTGTGCTACACAATGTGCTTGACGTTCACCAACGTTCGTGTGTTTTGACACGTGTGTGCTGTTTGCCGATAATTCCACGAATTATCTAGTCATGTGTCAGTGTTCGTACTGTCGTGCCACGCGTCACACTAAATTAATCTAATTCTAGTGCCACGTGTACATAAAGTATTTAAATAAACATTTAAATAAATAACAAGCTGACCTGGAAATTACGGGGTGTCACAATCCTCCCATATTACAGCAACAAAACCACACCTTACCAACGCTGGTCCATCGATTCTTGTCCGACATCACAGATAGGCATGCTAGTGAGTCCGAGTGCACACCTCTTTTCCAACTTGTATTGGAATTAGTGCTGACAATTTCAGACACGAACACGTTAACACGACACGACTTTAACATGATCCGTGTTTATCCTCCACATGTTTCGAGTCTTAAATTGGTCGACACGTTAAGATCCGTGTTTATCCTCCGACATGTTTCGTGTCATCTTCGTGAATACCCATTTCACGTTTCGTATCTTAACAGGTCGTGTCTGACCCGTTATGACAACCCTTATTTGGAATCTTATAAAGAGCTACCCCTATCCAAATAAGAAGCCATCTAGAAAGGTCCTTTAGCTTTGCTCTTGAAAGGTCCATACAGAGCAGAAACCATGTTATATGACTCTACAACATGAACAAACATGTTTTTGTTAATAAATAAAGTCTTATTATGATCACAATAATAATAATAATAATCCAAATCATCAAACAAAATGATTTGATGCAATACATTAAACTTTGGGTAACTTTTGACACGTTTGACTCATTTGGTTCGTTCATATACTTAAACGGGTCAAAGAATATGCAAGGTTTTAGAGATGTATATAAACACAAACAAGTTAGGTTTTAAATTACCAAACATTGTAATCAGTTTCGAGATAATTCCTAATTAATACAAGTGAGCTATTCACTAATTGTTTTGTTTATATTTGTTTCTATCGATTCTTGACTTAATAAATATGAGTAGAATATTCAAGATCAACTAATAGTCACCCATCTTTGGTTTTGTGTTATGTAGAATTTTTTCATATTAATTTCTTCCCCATCTCTAGATTAGCTTCAATTACATTTATGAGATCAATAGGATGCGAGATGATATCTCACCCGATTTGATTATTCGTGTGAAAAATTAAACCATTGAGGATCAAGCAGGTAACTCAAAGCAATGCATCAAACCATCAGTTAACTCACAGCATTGCATCAAACCTAAAATCACAATTCTATTATCACATGCGGGAACAACCTAAACTCTAAATCTATTGTTAAACCAAAAAAAAAACCCTAAATCTATTGTAAAGCACAGATGCGCACATGGTAATTCTATCCAACCGAACGAATCATATCCAACCAAAACTCAGAACAACATACATGTCGACAGGAAGGAAACAGGGGCATGGCAAATCAAATAGGTAGAAACAACATACATAAACCAAATAATCCATAGAGATCTCGTCAAAACTTACTCGCGATAGGGGTGTTCAAATTCGGATATCCGGAGATTCGGATATCCGAAAATTTCGGATTCGGATTCGGATATCCGAAATAAAAAAAATAATAAAAAATTTAAAAATATATATATTTCGGATATCCAAATATCCGAAAATTATCCGGATATCCGAAAAATATCCGAAAAATATCCGAAATATCCGAAAAATATCCGAAAAATATTCGGATATCGGAAAATATATCCGAAAAAAGTATCCGAATATCCGAAAAAATATCCGAAAAAATATCCGAAAAAAAACTATTTCGGATATCGGATATCCGAACTATCCGAAAATTTTCAAAATTGGTATCCGAATCCGAATCCGAAATTTCGGATATCCGAACTTCCGGATATCCGAACTTCCGGATATCCGAACTTCCGGATATCCGATTTTTTCGGATATTTCGGATTCGGATACGGATTTTTTTGAACACCCCTAACTCGCGGTACGCAGACGGCAAGGGAAGGCTGGGAGAGGGTGATGCAAACGGTCGGAGCAGTGGCGGTCAGGATCTTGTGCGAGTGCGGATCCGCATGTTAATCTGGAGACGAACACTGTTCCACCCGTTGACCAAAACCAGAACACGGTTCCACCGACAGCTCCTAGTGGATCAGTATTGAACGAAGAGATGATAGCACGAATAGTGAAAGAACAGCTATCTGCCGTTGGTATTGTAATACCACACCAACAACACAATACTTCGGGTTCTGGTGAGGGTCATATGGAACAAAATGTTACTGGTGGACACACCGAAACTCATCAGGCCACCGCTACAACTACAACTGCTCCAGATCCACCATAGCAAGGATGTACCTATAAGTACTTTGCTTCTTGCAACCCTCCTACCTTCACGGGCAAAGAAGGAGCGGCTGGACTTTTGAGGTGGATCGAGGAAATGGAAACGAAACTCAAGATCAGCCAATGTTTGGCAGAGCATAAGGTGTCTTATGCTGCTTGTTCTTTGAAGGACTCAGCTTTAACCTGGTGGAATACCCAGGCTAAAACTTTGGGCTCAGCTACAGTTGACTCGATGGGTTGGAACGATTTTAAAACTCTGATTATGTCAGAGTACTGCCCAATCACTGAAATCCAAAAGCTCCAGGAGGAATTCTGGAATCATTCTATGATCGGTGCTGATTGTTTAGCTTATACCGATCGGTTTCACGAACTTACTTGCTTACTTCCCAATATGTTTCCTACGGAAGCAGCGTTGATTGAGAAGTATATCAAAGGATTGGTTCCTCATATTCGGGGAATGGTAACTGCAGCTGAACCTACCACTCTTAAACGTGCAATTCTTTTGACCACTAAGCTTACTGATGAGGCGGTAAGGAGTGGTACTCTGTCTTTGAAAACTCAGACGGCGGTGAGCCGTAGTGATATCGGTACTTCGAATGTTTCAAAAGGTACTAAAAGAAAGTGTTTTGGAAAAACCAAAACTAGGGCTCCGGCGGAGACTAGCCAGAGCAAATCAGTTGTGAAAACTATGGTGCAACTGTTCCTGAGAGGAAAACTTATACCGGGCAGACGCCCAAATGCAATAAATGTCCATTCCATCATACATGACCGTGTCCTGTTTGTGCCAACTGTAACCGAGTTGGACATTACGCTAAATATTGCAACTTTCCTGCTCAACCACAAAACCAAGCACCACGACAACCCACTCAAAACAACCGATCATGCTTCAAGTGTGGAAGTCCTGACCATCTCATGCGAAACTGTCCAAACAATAACACCAATTTAGGGAATGAAGCTAGAGGGAGAGCTTTTCAGATTGGTGCGACTGAGGCGAGGCATGATGCAAATGTTGTCACTGGTACGTTTCTTCTTAATAATCTTTACGCATCAGTTTTGTTTGATACAGGGGCAGATAAGAGTTTTATCTCTCCTGAATTTGCATCATTACTTTCATTGCCTACGGTAGATCTAGAAATTCCTTATGTCATTGAACTTGCTAATGGCAAGTTAATCAAAACTAACAGTGTAATTCAAGGATGTTCCTTGAATTTGAATGATCATCTTTTCAATATCAATTTACTTCCTATCGAGCTTGGGAGCTTTGATGTCGTTGTTGGCATGGATTGGCTTTCTGATAACCAAATGGAAGTTGTTTGTCAAAACAAGGTGATCCGTATTCCATTACCTAATGGTAATACACTGATAGTTCAAGGAGAACGAGCTGGTAGGAAACTTGGTATTATATCTTGTATGCGAGCTCATAAATTCTTAAGGAAAGGATGTTATGCTTTCCTGGCACACGTGACTGAGCACAATTCTCCACTCAAACGAATCACAGACATTCCAGTAGTCAAAGATTTTTCTGAAGTATTTCTCGAGGACATATCAGGATTACCCCCAGTGAGACAAGTCGAATTTCGTATTGACTTGATTTCAGGCAATGTTTTCAAACCCGGACCGGACCGGCCGGTCCGACCGGTCGGACCGGGATTCGGAAGCAACAACGGTCCGGTTATGTGTTCGAACCCGTTTATGAAGAAACCGGCCGTTTGACCGGCGCCCGGTGGTCCAACCGCGAAACAGGTCTAAAAACCGGTTGAACCTCCGATGTAAACCCTAGAACCATGCCGCCCAAATCCAACTTCTGAGTTTCTTGGTTTCTCCCCTAGTCCCGTTTTGGCGTTTTCCTCCGGCGCCGGCGACATCGACCAGCTAACAGCGGCGACCATCTGCGTTGCAAGAGTATATGAGAAGAGATCCTTGGCAACATGGAGACAAGAAGAGAACTCCAACAGGTTGCGAACTTGCAATATTGGCATCGATGTTGGCCTGGAATCGAAGAGACCATGAAGTGGTCCTTAATTTTCAGATATATTGCGATGGTGAAGAAGACATTTTAGACGAGATTTTTAGAGGAAAAATTGAAGAAGATAAAAGATAGATGAATATGTAAAAAATGAAGTATGAATTCATGTAAAAAAAAGCAATTGATTAAAGTTTATGGAAAATACAAATTGTCAGACAATTAATGCATTCTCTTTGGATGGAGTGTTAAACACTCAAAAGTCAAAACAGCAAACTTTTTTTTTTTTTTTATAATATTCTTAACTTCATTTAAAATTTTTAATAAATATTTTAAAAATTTCGTTTATACATTTATCTGTTGGTTTTAAGAGTCAATATATTATACATAAAAAGTAATATATTTATAAATGTTTATAAAATCATCCGGTTCTTAAATCCGGTTCAACCGGTCCGACCGGTCGGACCTCTGACCGGTAAAGGGAACGGTTCGACGTCCGGTCCGGTTTTGAAAACATTGATTTCAGGTGCAACACCTGTTGCTAAAGCCCCGTATCGGCTTGCGTCATCAGAAATGCAAGAACTTTCAGGTCAATTACAGGAACTTCTAGATAAAGGTTTTATTAGACCTAGTTTCTCACCCTGGGAGCACCAATTCTATTTGTGAAAAAGAAGGATGGTTCATTCAGGATGTGTATTGACTACCGGAAACTCAATAAACTGACAATCAAGAACCGTTATCCACTACCTCGTATCGATGATATGTTTGATCAATTGCAGGTGCTACTTACTTTTCAAAAATTGATTTAAGTTCTGGATATCATCAGTTACGTGTTCATGATGTTGATGTTCCTAAAACTGCTTTTAGAACTCGATACGGACATTATGAATTTTTAGTAATGCCGTTTGGATTAACAAATGCACCAGCAGTTTTCATGGATCTGATGAATCGAGTATGTAGACCTTATATGGATAAATTTGTGATTGTGTTTATTGATGATATTCTTATTTATTCTCGGAACCAACAAGAACATGCTTAACACTTGAAACTAATCTTAGAACTTTTGGCACATGAGAAATTATATGCCAAATTTTCCAAGTGTGAGTTCTGGTTACGGGAAGTTCAATTTCTTGGGCATGTTGTAAATGAGAACGGTATACAAGTGGATCCCAGTAAGATTCAAGCGATGAAATAATGGGAGACACCATGAACCCCGACTGAAATACGTCAATTCTTGGGGCTGGCAGGTTATTATCGTCTATTTATCAAAATTTTTCAAAAATAGCCTTGCCACTTACCACATTGACCCAGAAAAATCAACCGTTTATATGGGATTCCCAACAGGAGGAGGCATTCCAACTGTTGAAACACAAACTCTGCAATGCACCTATCTTGGCATTAACGGAAGGTACTGATAATTTCATAGTGTACTGTGATGCTTCTCGTCAAGGTCTTGGGTGTGTTTTAATGCAGAACGACAAGGTAATTGCTTATGCTTCTCGACAACTGAAAATACATGAGAAGAACTATACCACTCATGATCTAGAACTTGGTGCAGTGGTGTTTGCACTCAAAATTTGGAGACATTATTTATATGGAACCAAGTGTATTGTATACACTGATCATAAAAGTCTTCAACACATTCTAGATCAGAAAATGTTAAACATGTGACAAAGGCGACGGGTAGAACTTCTGAACGATTATGATTGTGAAATATGTTATCACCCAGGCAAAGAGAATGTTGTAGCCGATGCCTTGAGTCGCAAGGAACGAGCCAAACATTTACGTGTGAAAGCGTTAGGTATGACTATTCAAACCAGTCTAACTCCTCAGATTAAAGAGGCTCAGCAACAAGCTTTACAAGCAACGAACTATCCTGCTGAGGAACTGAGGGGATTAGATAAGAAACTTGATACCAAAACTGATGGAGTATTGTATTTCAAAAGCCGAACATGGATTCCTTTATTCGGTAACTCTAGAACAATCATCTTGGATGAGGCGCACAAATCCAGGTATTCTATTCATCCAGGTGCTGATAAAATGTATAAAGATCTTAAACACTTTTACTGGTGGCCTGGAATGAAGAAACACATAGCCGAGTACGTGGATCGATGTCTAACATGTCTCAAAGTTAAGGTTGAACATCAACGACCTTCTGGGTTATTGCAACAACCTGATATTCCCATTTAGAAATGTGATCAGATCTCTATGGATTTCATCACTAAATTACCCAGAACATCACATAATCATGACTCTATATGGGTTATTGTTGATCGCCTTACTAATCTGCGCATTTCTTACCCATCCGAGAAGATTTTTCTATGGATCGACTCGCTAAACTCTATGTTAATGAGATTATATCTCGACATGGAGTACCGATCTCTATCATTTCTGACAGAGATAATCGATTTATGTCACGATTTTGGCAAACTCTTCAGAGTGCACTGGGCACACAATCAACATGAGCACATCTTATCATCCACAAACGGACGGGCAGACTGAACGAACGAATCAAACTCTTGAAGACATGCTCAGAAGCTGTGTGATTGATTTTTGTAGCTGGGATATTCATCATCCACTTGTTGAATTTTCATACAATAACAGCTACCATACTAGTATTCAATGCGCTCCATTCGAAGCACTTTATGGACGCAAGTGTAGATCACCTATCTGTTGGTCAGAGGTAGGTGAGAGTCAAATCATAGGCCCAGAATTCATTCAGGAAACAACCGATAAGATTGCACTCATTCAAGAACGAATTAAAGCTGCTCGCGATCGTCAAAAGAGTTATGCTGATAATCGTCGTAAACCGTTAGAATTCCAAGTAGGTGATCGGGTTATGTTGAAAGTTTCACCTTGGAAGGGCATTTTCAGATTTGGGAAAAGAGGTAAGCTTTCACCAAGATTCGTAGGGCCATTCAAAATTTTTGAACGAATCGGATTAGTAGCTTACAGGCTTGAATTACCTCTCGAACTCAGTAACATTCATGATGTTTTTCATGTATCCAATCTGAAGAAGTGCCTAACTGATGAATCATTGATCGTACCTCTAGAAGAGATTCATATTAATGAAAAACTTCAGTTCAGTGAAGAACCGGTAGACGTAATGGATCGAGAAATGAAAATGTTAAAGTGTAGTCGCATACCAGTCGTTAAAGTTCGATGGAACTCGCAGCGTGGACCCGAGTATACGTGGGAACGTGAAGATCAAATGAAAGCAAAATACCCACATCTATTCTCATAAACTATTGTCATTATGTAAGTCTTCATTAAATTTCGGGACGAAATTTCTCTAACAGAGGAGACTGTGACAATTGTAGTTGAGAATTACGTCATTAATGACATAAGCGCATTGGTCGTTCTAAAAATCCATGTTGATTTAATGATTGTAATTATTACAGATCGATAGTATGCGAGAAATGATGAACGTGGGCAAAAACCGTGCGCGAAACGGAGTTCGGGAGTGCCCGGAATAGAAAAATGAAGAAAAATTTCTAAGTATTGAACTTCTGGACTCGTCGCGGTACGCGAAGGCTAGGATGAGGGTTCTCCGCGGTACGCGATGCATGAAAATATCTGAGATTCTCCGGATTTCTTCGCGGTACGCGAAGCCTTCTTTAGCTTCTTGTCGCGGTACGCGACGGGTGAGGCGGTGGAGAAAGTTGATCTTCTTCATCAGATTGCATGCAGAAATTATATTTTCTTACATCTCGAACTCTCTTCACCTCACAGACGAAGAACAGCCATCTGAAACCTCCAATCTTCATTTTAAGACCATCAGATTGTGTGGATCGTACCAAGGAACGTGTTTACAAGTCCTGATCGTTGTTTATTACCCGCAGAAATCCGTCTGATTAGGTAATGATTCGTTTTAACTTTCTAGTTTGATTTTAATTGATTAGATCTTGATTTTGAACGTAATGACATAGTTAGGATTGTTGATTATTGCCTAGATGATGGGTAGGATTGATTATAATGAAGAACACGATGTTTTAACGGTTAAATCCTTGTTTTGATCCGTTATAATGCCCGGTTTGCATGAAATCATACCCATGATTATAATGGTTTAAACCATTTGATTATGAGAATGTAGGTGATTAGTTTGATTAATCTTTGAAATGCAAGGTTAAATCCAAGTGTTTCAAACTAATCACGATCATTAACATACTCATTGGAACGATTATCTGATGTTTATGATAACAGTCAGATTAGTATGTTTAAACATGGTTCTTACACCTATCCTAATGCTACATTGTGATATTCATGATAATTGGGTAATCCATAACAAGGATGATCATTCCTAAGCCATTAAACCATCTAGAAACTGTTTAGCATTATAACAACAACATTAACTATTTGGTTAATCCTAGATTATTTTGATTAATCAAGAGTGTCATCAACCTTGTATTAGGAATCTAATTCAATGTAGGTTCCTACATCATCATACATTGTATGATATACATCAAAATTAATCAATTATATAACTAATCTCAGTTTGATGACTTCCAAAGCAATGTCTTTGACATTGAACGTTCAGAAAGATTTAATCAGTAAATTAAAACCTAAATAACTCATTAAATATAAATAAATGCAGAATCACCTCCCTATTATCAGTTTTGAGATATTCTGCTACCTCTATATTATCAGGTGAGTTTCGTACAACCCCTTTTCTTTTTACTCTTTTATAAACTCGGGGTAGCGCTGTAAACTTTTCAGAACTATATGATATGTATCACTGTTATCTGTGTGTTTCACGTGATTGTTGAGAACTTGTGGATTCATGGATTTTGCCTGTAGAACAGAACACTATCACAGAACTTATAAGTCCTTATTTCCGAACTGTATCTAGTGAACCCATGTGGGCCGAACAGAAAACATTGATAGTACTATTGGCTGACAACCCCATTTGCCGGGAGCTTGCAACTCCCCTTGTTATGTAAATGTTATGTTATCTGTTTCCAGAACTTCTAATGTGGTGTAGACATTAAAACAATGAGGCATCAAGATATTTACCGACGGGTAGTATCTTTATAGAACAAGAACAAAACAGTCCGAAAGAAACTAGATACGGGTCCCATGGTTATCTGAACAGAACATTTTGAGAACTTTTATAACATATCATATTGTGGAACTTGAACTGTATGATCTCACCAGCTTTGTGCTGACGTTTCAAATTTAAACCTTTTTGCAGGAAACAGTGACCACCCGGTGAGACAACACTTTAAGCATTTGTAATTAAATAAATGTAATAAACTTAGTTTGTAAACTATATTATTCATTGTAATGACGATCCTTGTAATGTATTCACTTTAAGTTAATCTGTGTGCTTTGATATCGGATCAAGTAAGTCCCCCTTATCTCTTAGACATCACCACTATGCTTCCGCACCGTTTCAGTGACATCATAAACAGGTGGTGAGAGGTGGGGGTTTTGACACTGGACCTCCCATGAGCCACCACAACCATCGCAGGAGGAAACCCCACGGAAAAACCCACTGACCCCCCCTCAGACCCCTATTTCGCTGCGGGAAGGATTTGAATTCAAAACCTCTTTTTTGTAGAATCTTGGGGTATCATTGAGACAATGTCCTCATTGGTAATTATATTTTATTTATATATCATAATAACGCTATTACTTTTTTCTAAGGGTTTTTTGATTTAAATACTCTCAACTTTAACCTACTGATCGACAATACTTTCAACAACTGAGTAAATGTTAATTGACACTTCTAAACTTTCAACACATTTTCCCGCATTGACACTCCATTAATAAACTTTTTGATGACGTGACACTTGTTATGAAGTGTCAATGAAAAATGTGTTGAAAGTTTGAAGTGCCAATAAACATTTACTCAATAAAAAGTATTGACGCCCAAAAGGTCAAGTTAATATTATTTAAATCTAATTAAACCTTTTTTCTAAAGCCTCCACCCAAACAACTACCCAGTATACCCATATGACGAAAAGTTGCCCATGTATACGCGCAATTACATACAATGCTGTGGACCTTATCCGTCCATCGAAAGCTGTTAAAATTTCAGACTTATCATAAAACATTTTTATATAGACGAGACTTTAATATAAGACGGCATGTTTTAGAAGTCAAATATACCATCAAAAGCTATTGTCCATTTTTTTTTCTAATAATGTAATTACTTGTTAATTAAGGATTAAGACTATCTGGACATAACTTCTAAAATTGCATGTTATTCGCCGTCCAAAATCCTCGTTTTATCCATCCACAAAGCATCTTTTTGCACAAAGTCAATCCTGGTTTTCGATCCA